>UCOK01006198.1:0-15416 GCA_900474325.1 Synergus umbraculus | reverse complement strand
AGAATTCAAGAGTGTTTAATAATTTTCAAAAGATCTCAAGACTTTTTAAGTGATTTTGAGAAATTCCAAGGAATTAATTCTAATGAAACCAAATGAAATCCTTTAAAATCCATTAATCCCTTAAAATCGTTTAAAATACATTAAAATCCCTGGAATTTCATTAAAATCTCTTAAAATATCTTGTAATCTCTTCCAATTCCTTTAAATTTGTGAAAATCAGTGAGAGTTTTTGAAATCTTGTGAAATCTCTGCGAAAAAATCTTTTGATAACCCTTTGAACTTTGTTAAAAATCCCTTTTAATCCCCGACGTCAATCAAAATCTCTTAGTATCCTTTGAAATTCCCTGCAATCACTATAAATTTCTTTAAATCGTTTGAAATTCTTTAAAATCACTTAAAATCTTTTGCAATCCTTTAACATTTTTTTAAATTCTATAAAACTTCTTAAAATTCTGGACAACATTTCAATAAATTTAAAAATAAAAAATCGTCAGACTGGACGTCTGAAACTTCAACTTAATAAGAATGTCCGCTGTCTTCAAAATTCAACTGACCGCAAAGGAATCCCAATCTCTTCCTCATTTTTTCCTCAATAAATTACTCGAATTCTTGAAATTCTCCAGATTGACAATTCGCCTCGTTCCCCTCAATAATCCATAGATTAAACCCCAATAAATGATAAAAAACAAGAGCTATTTTCTAATTTCGCATTCCGGTTCGTCTTCCCTGTCAGCTTTTCAAAGTAAATCTTCCCTGGGGTATTTGGAAACAATCTGAAATTCGCTTCGGTAAATTTTGCTGAGTTTCGCGTGAAATAACTGAGGCTGCTATGGAGGGCAGAAGGAACGAGAACTGGGAGGTTGGAGTCACTTTGCCCCCAGAACCACGGTCGATACTGCGTCTCCGAGGAAGGCAGCGTTGCCGGCAAGCTTCCTTGGAATTTGCACTTTTCTATCCACCGCTCTTTCACGATAAAACCCAACCAAGCCAAGAAGTACGTCGATATCTTGCCTGGAAGAGAAGCTTCTCCAAGTATGGGAAAGTTCCTTCTCGAACCCAAATGCATGATTAAATTATACGGCAACCACATTTTTTTCTCAGACCCATCACTCGAAAAAGTAACAAAAAATTTAATTACTCTTTAAACATCTGCCCAGATTCCACGCGAAAGCAATCAAGACATTTTAAAATGATTAAACTGATAACTTAATGACTTAATTGAGGAGCTTCTAGAGGATTTCTTAAGTGCAGCAATTCTCGAAATATCTTTTTTATTATTATTATTATTATTATTATTATTTCTCTTGCGAAAACTCGGCTCGATTTTTAGACTGATGAAAGTGGGAAGTTTAAGACTATTTAGTTTATAGCAATTTTTATCTTGTTAATAATTAATTATTTGAATGAATTTGCCTTGGGATTAAGTAAGGAGCAAGTAAATCTCTTCTTCATTCATTGAAAGTAACAAAGTTGGTCCAACACGATCAGTAGAGTGATTTTCAAAGTAAAGCCCTAAAAGGCCTTTTTCTATGGAAACCTGTAGGGAAGATAAATAGGGTTCCCGACCTTGTCCCTTGGGACTTTAAATATCAAGTCGTTGACGGGCTCAGAGTGATATAAAAAAAATTGTATCGTGACTAATTCAAGGAGAAACATCGTTTGGGAAGAGTAAACAGTGTAAGGGCTCAAGTTTTTTGCATAGCCTCGGAAAGGGAAAGCGGAAACTGGTTCATGGAAGATCTACAATGCCGTAATGTTGCAACGGCCACCAAACGACTCACACTAAATTTCTAGCCCCTCTAAAACTCCATCACATTTTAAACATTTTATCACTGTCTGCAAAGTACAAAACATGTCACATCATTTTTTTCTATAAGAAAACACTCACTCCTTTTAAAGTGTTTTTTTAAGCTAAATATATCGTAAACAAATTATTAAAACATACTCTTCATAGAAATTTATGTATGAAACTATAAAGGTATAACAATATTCAATAATCCGGTAAATAAATATTTTATTATTGGTAATAAATTTGATGTTGGGGCAAATTTGATTCAGGCCATGAAATTTATAACAACCTTGCACAATTTTCAAGTTTCAAGTTTATAATACTTTACAGAAACATAGAAAATTGCAAACGACATTTACTTTACATTTCAAAATACACACATGATTGTAACTGGAAATTTCACAACTTATGAAGATCATTCGTCCTGTAGAAGTGGGATATATCGAAAAAACAGAATGCCCGAGCTTAAAGCTCGATATAAGAGTTTGCAGTGGCTGCAGTTGAACAAATGAAATGAAATATTCATTGCTGGTGGTAAGTGGCGATGTGACAAGAGATGATTGAGATTAAAATGGTGTTTAGGTGGGTTTGCCAGGAAGTAAGGAAATCCTCGGGTCGGCACGCGCTCGCTCGTTCACTCTCGATTTCAATGTGTTTTTATTACGCCTCTTAAATTCGCATTTATGAGCTCTTATGTTCTCCCCCCGCGCACAACCATCTATCGCGGTCTGAAGTGCGAATGCAACGTTACGTGGGCACCTAAGACAAATCGACGCGCCGAGTTAAATGGGTGATAAATATGATAGATATCCACCAACAATTGCAATCGTAAATACTTTGACGAATAAAGCGGCTGCTCTGGATTTTATTAACTCGACGAAACACGTGCTATTCAAGTTCAACGGCCAATCGCTTTATTACTATATACGTCTGTCGTCTATTGCTCTGCTACGTCATTTACTACGGTCATAGACTCTTGAACACACATAATGCCTTTAACGTACCTGTTTCCAGTCTCTATAAAACTTTCAATTCGACAATTTTATTTGTTGAGTCGGATTCCTCAGATTTAGTTGGGGTTGGTCGTGCACATATTTTGTTGAAAATATATCATGATCTTGCCGCTTGAATCCTGGGGAATATCATTCATCACTTTAAATTGTCAATTTCCTTTTAAGAAAGCTATTTTCTCAAATGAAATGATGATCTCGCCTGAGAGTAACAATATTCTCATCGAATCTTGCCTGGCACTTCTTGCACTATCTTAGAGTCATTAATTTATGACTTCTCATCGGTAATGAGAGACCGGGTAAAGACTAAAGACAAAGTCGGGCGGTTTTCATCCACAGATGCACAAAAGGATGCAGGTATTGGTACCTAGCAACGGTATTGGTACCTATAGTACATCTATTGTTGTCGTTTTATGCTTTCGTTCCTAAGGCGCTGAATTTATTGCCGTGCAGTTTCGAACTTTGTACATCTCAAAAGCCGACTGACGAACGATGATCAACGATAAGTTATGGCTTTACGAACCTTCCAAGCGTCGTTATTTAAACGCGGTGGCTGTCTATTTAAGCCTAACTGCCTATAGGATTACACTGCTATAAAATAATAAACATAAAACACATTGTAGGCGGATAGTCGGACCTCAAGCCTCCTCTCCACAGTTCATTTCACTCTATTATACTAATTTTCCTTACACTTCATTCCTTTGTTACATCAATGTTTTCAGTACCAATTAATTAACAGCTATATCCAGATTCACTTGAATCTGAGTGTTTTACTTATGATAGTATTGAGAATCTCCGAAACTGTTTAGAAATCCCCCAAAATCATTTAAAATCTAAATAACAAATGATTCCAAAGGTTTTATCAAGACTTTCACATCAGATTTCAAAATTCCGTAGCCTCTAAAAAATTCTGATCGCATAAAAGAAGCGTCATAAATCATCAGTACATCTTTTGTTTTTCATGTATTATAACTAATTTATTATTTGGCCTCTGTAATCAATTAACTCTGAAATATCGGAATTCACAAAGATATCTTCATCAGGATAACTTCTCACAGATTTCTAAGTTGTAAAAAATCTTGAAACATGCTTGACGTGCAAGCAGACAAGGTAAACGACACAAGGACATAAATTTCCTATGGATCGACGTCTCCGATTAATCCCACCACTTCGACTTGGCAATGCGGTAAGGAATTAATGAGAAATAAAAATGGTCGACAAGATCCGCCATTACGAGAAACAGGTAGAGAGCCTCCAATTAAGATATCTGGTTCTTTTAGTGGGCTGGACCTGAAATCTTCAAGATAGACCAATGGCCGAAATTAGAAGCGAGATTGGCACCCCCCTCCCCATAAACGAAATAAACTGAGAAACTTTATTGACTTGTCTTACTTAGCATTTTAATCGAACATTCTAAGATGTTAATTATGGTTTCGAAGGTCATAAATCATGACTTCAGCCATTCATTCGGACCTAATAAGTAGATACATCGTATGATGTAAAATTCTTTCATCCTTTGAATTTATTACATTATATATAGACAGTTATTCTTAAATTCATAAGACTTCCCACTTTCATTATAAGAATCGCTTCACATCTAAAGTAAACTTCCTCGTAATCCAATAGTAACCTATTTCCTCGAAATTTATCGTCGAGAGATTTTCGCAATGATTCGAGAAACGCATTAAGGGCAATCGAAGCTGGTTGAAAGCAACCAAATTGTATTATTGCCTTTTATCGCTCGGTATGAGTGTGAGAGGGGTAATTTCAGTAAGAGCATCCTGTAGTGCAGCTTTTCCCTCGGTACTTTTTCTAAGAAGAGGATGCAGGTTTTATTTTTTGTCTTCTAAAGAGTACTTGCATCTGCGAGACTGCAATCCATGTCTCGCTGAAAGTATATATAGATACAGCTTAGTATTCGAAATAGTTATTGGAAATATTCGAATTAAGAATATTATTTTATAGGAAACAGCTTATTTCATTGTTATATAAAGCGAATTAATGAAACAGAACCCAAAGCATATATACATAGTTCTATTTTTAAAGGAGAGTGTAATTAGAGCTGTTTTCATTTTCAATCTCGGGGGTATTAATCATAGCCCAGGCATTAATAGGAACACATGATCATAAAAAGCGATAAGTGAAAGATGCAACATATAAATTTGATTGATCGAGGGCCCCATAATCGTTTCCATTAAGACTAAAGACAGCAATAAGAGGTTTTATCTATAGATTACCAGGGCGTATCTCAGATTACAACACACGTGACTATCTGGACAGGAAAAGGAAGACATTCTGAATTTTCTGGAACTTGTAAGCTTTTAAGAGATGAATTCGATATATGGTTCAACTAAATCCCATGGTACGTGAGCGGGCGTCAGTTTTTCGCAGGATGTCTGGTGCCGGAGGCTGAGACGGAATATCAAAATGTTTACGTACCCTATAAATCAGTTGTCGCCCGACTCGATCCTGAGGGTTCTGGGTAAAATAAATAGAGCAGACTCAGACCCAATTCATTTTCCGCGCCCAAGGGTGGAGCCTTTCCCACAAGGTCGGCCATTACTATAAGCTTCCTCAAAATGAAGGAAAATGTTTTCATATGGATGAGTTCCATATCCGGATCTAGTCTGGAGTATATTAGATATCTTCTGCCTTTTTATTATAATGTTAGGAAGTTAGCACTAAAAAATAACGTAATCAACATTTATTATTGCGGCAATATCAAAACATACCACATTTCGATCCTAAAACTCTTTTCCGCAACAGATATTAATTTCCCTGCATTATTAAAATTAACCGTTAGGGTTTACTGCACCTAACAGTAAACTGCTCTTCACAAATCAATAGCAACTAATCTTAAATGTTCGAAAGCTAAAGAACCATATAAATAATAATGAGAGTAGAGGAATTCCTACAAAAATCATCGATTCCTTTTAGAAGGATAATGATAACAATCACCGTTTCCATCGATCCTTTAAAGGCTTGGTTCTTAAACGTAATCTTGCTTCTGAATTAGCTAATGTACAGGTAGGATGCTAAAGTATCAGCTTCAGAAGTAATTCTTTTGTTCCTGTAGTGGATACGCCTATTTGCTCTTACATTGACGTGAGGGCATCGAGCAGCAGCTTAAAAGTACGAAGAGGCAACAGGGATGCAGTGAAAACAGGCGTCGAACAGTCCCAGCCTCGAGAGGCTGATTGAGTCACTATGGACTCTTTTATTTCGGTGCCTATTGGTTATTTCAAGGCGTCCGCAAATGCAAGACAAAAAAAAGTCCGCCATCGATCGAGCCTCTGTTTCTCTGGGAAACGTTTAATGCTCCCCTCGAGCTGAATGCTTTTGGCATCATTTCCCCTGGTGTTTAGTATATTTAGGTTGAGGTGTTGCTAACTCTCTGAAACCTATTATATCCCTAGAAATTGTGAATGAAGACAATCATAATTTATCATAATTATCAGTAATTTTTATGATTTTGATTTAGACATCTTTAAAAAGAAAAAGATATCATGGATTCAATGAAAAAGATCACATTATAGATTGCATATAAAAAGTATGATGGACTTTAAACGATATAGTTTATAAACGCTCCAATGAGAATCCGTGTACTCAATGGCGCCCACGCGAATCATTCTTGGAACGAGTTCCTGTAAATGGGAGAAAATCACAGATGAAGAAACGGAGCGAGTCGAATGTCCCTGGTCCTTCAAGATTCAGAGGATAATTGTTATTCGCTTGAAAGATTTGAGAGAAAATCTATTCTATTTGACTAACTTTTACTGTATCAACAGTATTTGAATTTTATATTATATACAATAGCAATTTGCGAAATTTGCAAGGAAGAAATTGAAGATTGCACTGAGATTTCCTCATGGTATACCAAAATTTCAGTCAATATCAATATTGCTTCTACAATATGAGCAGGACACGCCATGATATCAGATATCTGCAATCTGATCTCGCCTGTGTCCTCCGAATGAATAACAATTTATTCAGAGGACGTAGTCTCTGATTCCTACATCTGATATCTGGTATCAGGACAACTAACTTCTTCCCAGAACCATAAGATGAAGATAACCCAGATAACTTCCACTCCCCTGTTAGTTTTCGAACATCTTCCTCATCATCCAATCCTCTTCCAAAGGTCTGATTTTGAGTCGGGTTCATTCCGCTCTCAGCCTGAAAAGGTAGAAATGAGTTTGCCGATGTCCGGTGCTGGATTCCTCGCGCGTCCGATCTGTCATCGATGTTCGCCGGCATTTCACAAAGTATAAGGCCGAAGCATTGCCGCAGGTGCTACACAGAAGGCAGTCCGCAGGTAGATACGGTGGGCGCCTGATTGGCTTGCTTCGACCGTTCGTTCCATCCTACGGTTACGGCAAAGAGAACGAGTCAAGAAGGCGGTTGGTTATGTCGTGTCGCACTCGGTAGTCGGCTCTCTGAGTCCGTACAGTCGCTCTCTATAGTTGGCCATAGTAAATCCCGTTGCGTTGGTCGGTACCAAGCAACCAGTCAGCCGGTCGACCAAGACCAACCTATCCAACCAACCTACTTCTCTCTTGCACGCGCTGCTGTTGAAGTATTCTCTAGACTCTAGAAGTAGCCTCTACAAGTAGACTCTAGATAGACTCTAGATGGATAGACTGTAGAGTCCAAATCTCCAGTCTCTAGAGTCTTGAGGGTAGGCTCAAGACTGAACTCAAGAGCGAGCTCAAGAGTATAGCCTGACTCACTGCCAATCTTTGGCAGTCAACGCAGAGTGTATTTCCGTTTCGTTCTTGCCACCACCGCCACCGCTACCGCTGCCATCGCGGGAGAACCGTCGTCGAAGCGAGTAGATCTAACCGACGTGTGTTCGCCGCTAGTTGCGAAGAGCAACGGCTCTGGTAACGCTTCGCGGTCTTCCGTGGTTGCTTCGCAATCGGTTTCTTGATAATCGACAGTTGCATCGATATCGCAATTACAATTACTGCTAAGCATTATCAGTCATTGTTATTTGATCAACCTTCATCCCCTCCTTCCAAATTCGCAACTTACGCTAATCATCATCATCATCATCTCTACATCCTTTCATATAAACCCTTCAAGTTTCAAGTGTTCTTCCGGAATTCGGTGGGAATCAGCTTGACGAGAGCGGATACGGTTTTGGGCATTGTGCAGTTTCGTCCTGAGAGTACAGTTGTTGAAATAAAGTCAGGAGGTTGTAGTTAAGTGAGGGTCGGGATCGGTAAACGATGTTCGTGGCTCAACATAAGCCTGATGTCCGTGCAGCCGCCAATTCGTGCTCAGTGTGACCCGAACGATTGGGTGTTTCAGCAGCTGAAAAGCGAGACGGCATGGACTAACCGACAATATTTGGACAACCCCTGGAAGGGAATAGGGAACCAGCCCCTCCCTAAGTCTCCCGGCAACCCCCGCGACGCCCAAAGTCGTGGAACCACAGCTGACGAGCAGCGACCTCTGCGCCGTCATCACAGCCGCAAGGTCAGTCTTTTTTTATTATTACTAAAGGATTAATTAGACTATTTATGTGAGCTTTGATGAAGATTGAAGCTTATCCATCCTTTTTGTAAGCAGGAGAATATTTTACGACTGATGAAAGATTGATAGCTATGAATCTACTTTCTGCATCTGCAGATTTTATATCAGGCGGAATCTTACTCATCAGAATAGGGGAAGGAATATATCTTCTTTTGATACTAATCTAGATTTTATGCTGCTAGAATTTTATTATTGTCACAATGAGAAACTTTATAGGCTTGTATTTGTTCTGTCAATTTATATTCTGAACAACTGAGTCAGCGCAAAAATAGTTCATCTGCATAGTTTCTTTTTTTTTGAACTCCTAGAGAAGAATTTGCAACAATGGGAACAAAGAGTTATAGCTAACGATAATTAATGCTATTAAACCCAACGGATTGTTCCATTTTCCGCAATTTTGACCCAGAAATGCATCCTTATAATTATGACTCAATACTTCTAAGCCAATTCCTACAATTTTGTTAAGTAATGAAAAATTCCAGTGTAAATACGTATCTCTTTATGATAATAATTATATATTATGATTATAATTATGCGATTCCTAACTGATTTGAGAAAATATTTTGTTTTGTGACAAAAACTGATGGAAATTTCATATTATTGCTTCTCTCCTTTATTACTACTAGCTAATTTTGTCACTTTGCCAATAAATACATAGCTGAGGGGAGGGACTTTTTGCGAAGAGAAGTTATTTCCACCTTCATTCCTGGAAACCCTAAAATCCAATCAAGAAAACAATTGCTACATCGTTTATTCTGAATATAATGTTCAACACTGATTAAAAAGTGCGAGTGCTTACATGCGGGTGATTACATAATTCTTACATTCACTTTCATAAAGATTTTTCCTCTCAACAATTTACCTGTATTTTCCTGTTTCTCTTATTTTCTATATTTGAAATAAGAGGCCATTTTTAAAAACAATCGAGGTGAAATTCTATTTATAACAAAAGCTGCAAAGCCGAATCTTCCAGACGTCCGAGATGGAAAAGGTCACAAGTCACTATGCCGTTGTTAAGGTACAAATCATGATCTTCAGGCACTACTGGCTTTGTTGTTCTTCAAGCAATATTTCATAAATTCATGATATCGCACTTTCACCCCCACACTTGTTAACTCAAAATGATTAATGTTACAACAACTGGAACATGAAATTGTAGGGATAATCTATACTTTATTGCGCATGAAGCAGTCTTTTTGTCTGTCTCAATTTTCGAAATACACGAATTGGTAGATTAAAGATGAAACGGGGGCTTCTTTTGTAGGAAGGAGAAGTCATAGAATTACGAGGCGATAACAAATGCAAAATGCACATTTATGTTGTTGTAAAGCGTCTGGGTAATTTATGATTCTATCGATCGCAAAAGTGTGTTGTGATTGCCTCCATTCTTCCTGAATGTCATTCGTCCCGGAATTTTTACAGGTCGTTAAGTGTGAATGTGTCTTTTTAACCGGAGTCAAAGGCCTATTTCTGGTTATGATGAATTTTATGGACTCGGCTATAATCTCGACGCACTTGTAAGAGTTGTTACTGAATCTTGTGTAAGAACGAAACAGCTACTGAAATTAGAACCTTCTTTCCCCTTGAGTTACGATCAAAACAAGATGGATATATAGTTATAAGAAAACTTGCTTCAATATTCATTTTCATTCAGTTAATGGATTAATTGTCTCTACAAGAGTCTATCAGGACAATTTGGATTTTGAAGTGTTCCATCAACCATAATTGTCTATCATGATCATATATATCTATTGTATGAAAACTCCAGAAGTCTTCGTTTAATTATAAAGCCTAGTTCAGTAAATCATCAGTAAAGTATATATGAATTTAAAAGAGAAGCAACCATGTTTGCTGATCTTTTGGAAGCATTAGCTTATAAAGAAGACACAAACTGGATTCCAAACCACCATGAAACATCGCTAGTTATAATTGGTACCATGTTTTAAAACCGGATTAAAGAACGCAATGATTTGATACCAAAAATTCCTTCAGGTTTAACAAATGCAAGGACATGTTCAAGGATAATGTGAGGTATATAAGTCGATTTCAACGGTACTTTGGAGTTACCAAGAAATAAGGGCATGATCTTCATTAGGCTTTCAGAATTCCTGACACGGACCTGGAGGCTCATTAGCTTTGAGAGTGTGGCTCAGGAGGAAAGCAGCGTATGTGTAATGTGTATAGGTAGAGGAATTACGAACGCATGCAGTTCGTTTGGAAGCAGTTTTACGAGCGTCCTATGGCGCAGGCATGTTCAGCATTATTTTGTTCTCTGATGCACGAACGCAGCCCGCCTTCCAACCAACCCCCGAGAACGTAGTCAGCGAGTCCCGTGCACAACGAACTCGACAGAGGAGCGGAGATATAAAGTGTATAAAATAACGCAGCTATCTAAATTACCGGTCGCTGATTATACACACGCATACACACAGGACAAGGCCCTGCAAGGGACCAGCGAACCTTGCAGTGGCGTACAAGTTTCGCAGACCACCTTCAAGCTTTCTTCAATTTTATACTTATTTCTCCCAACATAATTTTTCGCATCATCTTACATTTTTGCATTCATTTCTTTATTCATATTCTTTCTTTTAAAATAAAGGACAGTTTGAATTCTAACTAAGTTTCTCACTTTATCGCTGAATTGGTAATATCATTTATTCCTTGAAAAGCAAGAATATTAAGACTAATTTATATTTTCAATCGAAATATTTAATACCGACTTGGAGGTATAAAGCGAATGAGTTATAAAGTCAGCCTGAGCTGACATTGAACGATCTCAGTAACAGCAACGCTTTTCCATTCACTTTTCGTTTAAAATAATTGAAAAATCCTATCTGCTCTGTGTCTACGGGCGTAAATAAAAGTCGTATGTGCCTCTATATTCGCTCGTTTATTTGCATAAGTATAGGTACAGGTATATAGATATAGTGATAGGTATAGGTATTGGTATAGGTATAGGTATATATATATATATAGATATATATATATATATATATATATACATAGGTATAAATGCATAAGGTAGTAGTATTCCCAGCCGACTCGTTACCACCGATCACCGTCCACCAGGTTTCAAACTCCCCCCGTTTTCCATAAATTCTGAATTTTATTTAGTCCGCTGGTTCGCCATCGCTTTGCATCTTTATTCTCGTTGAGGGGAAGAACGGGGCAAAATCCACAGGGGCAAAAGAGAATTCTCAACCATGCCAACTCACACATCCAATTCCATGTTTGTGTTGCTATGCCGAGAGGCGCACACTCGAACGATTCAAGGGGTTAGGCTACGTTTCAAGTACCAGTGTACTTACGAGACAAGGATAGGCCCCTAGGTTCCAATAGCGTAAGAAAATGTTTACTAAAACGAAGTTGAACAAGCTTTTTCGTTTTTTTCATTTCCCAAAAGCAGAGAAGCGAAAATTATGGAAAATAGGAGTTTTTAACAGATTTTCTTCTGTAGTTTTATGAACCTGCGAATTTCATGACACCTGGGTTCTTCATGACACCTGTATTTTCATGACACCTGCGATTTTCATGATACCTGTGACTTATCTGACAACTATGACTTGTGTACAATATATTACATGCATGACAAGACAACCATTACTTTTATGGAACCTATGACTTGTATGACAACTGTTAATTGCATGGGAATCATGAATTACATGACAACTGTGACTTGCAAGTCATCTGTGACTGTATAACATTGACTTGTATAACAACTGATTTTTGTAACAACTGAAGCTTGCTTGACAAGACAATTAACCATGACTTTATGACTTTATGACTCTCAACTATGACTTCAATGACCTTTGACAAAATTATATGACTTGACACCTCAAGTGACACCTAGTTCTTGTATGAAAAGGCAACTGTTATTTTTATGACACCTATGACTTGATACACGAGGCATTTAACGTAATTAATAATTTTGTACACTAATTCATTTCTACTTTAATTAAAACTTCCGTATTCCTTTATTTTCCAACCGAAAATGATTTGAAGACCATAGCATCCGGAAGTAATCGGTCTGTGGTCACATCCATAATGGAAGACAGGTCGCACTTCAGTCACTAAAGAGCAGAGAGCTAAGTTCTAAAGATCACATTATGCGGTGGAGGAACTCAAGACAAACGAATTACCAGTAGGAACACGTATGAGTCGTCCAATAGAATCGTTGCAACTGAGAAACGGCTTAAAGGCAATTCCCGATCGTAAAAGATCGTCCATTTACCAAAAGAAGAAATCTTCTCTCAGAAAGCAGTTTCCTGAAAAACACTTTAATTTTATCTCATTAAGACAATATACATTCTTCCCAATTATAAATCGACTTTTCAATTACCGTCTGTTGGAATAAACTAGACCATGAAACTAAAATCTATCCAAAAAAAGTCGAGTTCCAATTAAACCTTGAAAAAATCATCGCTCTTCTGATGAATACTTTCCATCTTGGAATGTCGTGAGGCGAATGGATAATTATTATCTTCCGTCCAAAGTCCACTTTTTTCCCAGTAGTCAGTAATTTGCAGAGCAATTTTTAACGCTATTTTTTTTTACGAGACTGCTAGGAAGTAGTTTGACTAAATCGTCGATTACAGGTACGCTGCTTTTGCGTAAAATAATCTGTGGACAGTGTGCAGACCGGATACTCGTAAAGCTATTATTATTGTTCTCAGAAATTAATTCACCTTCACCCGGCCACAAATTTTCATTGCGCATCTCCTACTTTTCGGTGAATGTGTTATAAAAGAAGCGGGAGAAGATTCTTAAGCTATAGAAAAACAGAAGCTGTTAAATTTTCCAAATTTCGTGAATAAATCGCTGATTTAATTGATTAGATTGATCTTAATTGAAGAGGGAATTGATTGGAATGAGTAGTGTGGATTTTAGTTGTAAAAATGAATTTCTTACAAAGGTGGAATATTTTATGGGCGTTGAAACTTGAGAAACGAATCGTCGCGATAGTGGAAACGATCCTTTACACGGGCAGATATCTCGAGTCGAAAGAGCTGGGAGTATGGCTGCCGTCGGGCAATGGCGTATTCCATTGCCCTTCCCGCTTTTGCCCCTCCGATTCCAGTTCTCCCTCTTTTCCCCGGTGTTCCTTGTTCCACCCGCTCGACGACCCCGCCATACTTCGGGACACGATTCGAGACCAACGAACACTGCTGAAAACGAGAACCCAACCTCTGCATTCAGCTAACCCCTCGACTGCCGACGAAGTCTAATTCGAGTCGCCATGCTGAAAAAAACTCCTCAAAAAGATTTCATTTCAAATAAACATTTCTTCTCGTTTTTTGACGGATACATTAGTAGGCGTTAATTTAGGCATTTGGTAAACTATCTAATGTTTATAGATATCCTCTCTAAAACTGAATCAGTCAAATTCCACTGATTTTCAGTGACTCTTTTCTCACGATTTTAATCAGTAAAAATTCACTGAGAATCAGTGACTTTTCACTGATTTCCAGTAGATTTTTTACTGATTAAAATCGTGAGAAAAGAGTCACTGCAATTCAATGGAATTTGACTGGTAATCAGTTAAATTTGACTGATTCAAGATTAGAGAGTCCATTTTTAAAAAAACTGGCAGATTAAAATGATGTTTCATATTATATATTATTCATGAAATTACAACAGATTTTGAATTAATTATTTCTGAAGTAACGAATGAAAGAATCGTATTGGAAGATTTTTATCTGAATTCTATTTCTAAGGATATCTAAAGATTTGGAATTATTTTCTACAAACACTATACAAAATTAATCCTAGTTTCACTATAATTTTTAAGACGTTTCATATTTTTCTTTAGGAAAATGATTTCCATCAAAATTGTAGGGAATTTCTCTAAAAAGTTTGGAATAACTCCTAAGAAATTGTAGAAATATATGAAATACAGACACTAAGTTTTTGATTATGAATAAATATTTAATGCAAACTACATATGCACAAAAAACTTAAATTTTTATTCTATTAGTTTAGTGTATCAAAGATTTATTTCAAAATTACATGACGTTTAAGTAATAACTTCCATATGTGACGATAATTGTTAATTATTCATTATCCACTTGTTAATTATCGATAAATTGCAACAGAAATTTTTAACAATGGAGAAAACGAGAATAAAATTAAACAATTGAGAGGCAAATCAAGTTTCACTTAAGACAATTTCAATCCGTCAACTACAAGAAAAATACTCAACATCGCTTCATATAAATCATTTCCTTTTCTTGTGCCTTTTTTCAGCTGATAAATTTTCCCGAATGGCACAATTCAGTCATAATAAATGTGATGAATGATCACGTAAAAAGTCAGCCATAATGTGCCAAGTTTATTATCCAATTTTCTAACACTGTGTAAATCACAGGAATAAATTTCCATACATTTTTAAACACTCATCGACAATGACAGTATAAATCTCGCAGGAATATTTCAGACTGATGCTGAATCTAAAGAGCAAACTGTCACCTATGAGAAAAGTGTGTGAAGCCTTTTTGAAAGCCAATGGCTGGAGACCTTTTCCTTGCAGAAAATTACATCTCTCGTCGAGACAAACTGAAGGCCGCGTAGATCCGTGCATTATAACAACCTTCGGTGAAATAAAAAGGGGAACGAATCATGTAAAAAGGTCGTGGATTATTCCCTGGAAACAATGGTATGGTCGAAGTTGGGGATCGTGAGAGAAACCTATGGTTAATATGCAGTCATAGATCGTTTCGGACTCGCAACCAATCGTGCAGCTTTGCCATTATGACGTAACTCGATCGTCAGTGCCCTTCGCGGCGCGCCTTTCAAAGGGAATAAATCTTTCGTTTAGGCAGCAAACAGAGCCGACTGTCGACGATAAACTGTAGCTTCGAGCGAAGACAGTAATCGATCGCACGGACTTGCAATATTGAGCCAACTCATCGTCTGTACATTTGACCTTCGAAAAAAGTATAGTATGCGTGGTAAAAATCGGTCTGCACTTTGTACGCTGCATAAGATTCAAGACACATCAGGGCCGATCTTTAATTGCATTTCAAGCAATGCTTTCTGTATAAGGTACAACACAGAAAAAACTATGGTTACATTTTGTTGCA
>UCOK01006191.1:38427-74626 GCA_900474325.1 Synergus umbraculus | reverse complement strand
CATATACATATATAACGGTTCGCTCATTTTTTATGCATGTGACAGACGCATGTAAACTTCAATGTAAATACACGGATAATATTAACTTCACAGGCTTCACAGATTTTCCTTATATTCTCTTGTTTTACACCTTTTTTTAGAGTTATTATTATTTCCCTACTTTCGTGAAAAAATCGCCCTATTTCCCCTATTTTGAGAGCATTTTGTACTGTGAAGCCTGTGTTCATTTTATATACCAGACTTTATATCACATTTTTAAATCTTTGCATCGTAATAAAGTAAAGTATCAGAAATTAGAAGTAAAGTAGGTTTTTCCTTGTAACATATGCTTATATAGCCAAACTCATTATTGCGCTTACCATTTCGTATTTAAATAATTATAGTTGCTATACAAATTCCCATTTTATACTATAACGGAATCATAAAAGTTCTTTTTACATCAATGTCTGCCAAAAGGTTAAAATTTGAAAAAATGTATGACAATGTTAATCTGAAAATGATTTATCTTCATTGGCAGGCTTCTCTGTAAAATTTACTTTATCTGATTTCATCTATATATATTTTTATACAATTAGATTGATGCATTGCTTTCTATATTTTCTAGATATATGAAGTGTTTCATGAAAACAGAAAAATTTGTTCAAATTATCCAAATGATATCCGTATCAAAATAATTCAAAATCACAAAAAAAAAGACAAGAATTCCGTGGATATCGGTATCATTTTGACAATTTTTGTTAGATTAGGCGGTTGCCTTAATTACAAATTTATTGAAATATATAGATTAGCATAATTTCCAATTAAGGGAGTCCACCTGTGTGATGGCCGTATTTCGGGCGCTTTTTTAGAAATTTTTTTGGATAACTACTAAAGATTTTTTTAACAAATTTTACATCATTTTAAAGGTTTATTCTTATTCTATTTTAGACAGTACTTTTGTATTTGTTTTAAAAACTTTGGTAGTTCTCCCAAAAAAAATTTCCAAAAAAGCGTTCAAAACACAGTCTTGGGACCCCCTTAAAACACAATTTTTTTGCATTGTAAAATAAAAGAACCTTTTTATCGCAAAATATTTGAACCCCTTTCCTCTCCAAATGAACAAAAACTCCTGCTCTCGTAACGTAGTCTTTGCTGCCCACTTCGTTGGTTTCTTGAATGGAAGATTTACACTTTATATGCAATTATTAAAATGAATAACATTAATAACCAGAATTTACCTGATGAAAAGAACAGAAATTAAAGCAATACCCTCAGGAAGCTAACGAGCGAAATTAAAAAAAAAAGTGTACTAATCTTGATTTTCCTAGGTCCATGGAGTGCATCAACGAGTCCGGCGAGGTCACCGAGTCCGGTACACCGGATGGATCATGATCGTCACTACGGCACTACAAGTCTAGATCAGCGTTCCCGAAGCCCAAGTCCAATCGGTGGCAGAACGCCTGCACATCCTCATCATCACTATCACCATCACCCACATCAGCACAGTTACCCCGTGTTGGTGCAGCGAAGAGGTCAAGGTCGAAGGTTGCCGCCGACGCCGAACAAACCCTCGACCCTTCAATTGAAGCCTTCGAACATAAACTTTCCCAAGTTGAACGCCTCGCCTACTCACGGGCCACACGTGGGCCACGTTACTGGACCGCAGCATGGCCCCATTCCAAGCGTGCCTCCTGGACACGGCCCCCTCAGTTTTGAGCAAGCTGTGGCCATGGGCCGCGGTGGACGTATGCTGCCAAGTCCGGTACCAAATGGTTTCAAACCCCAGCCAACCCAGGTAAAGCAGAAGACACCTAGATCCAGGCACTCCGATAGCGATGAGGACGATTGGTGCTAGCCAACGTGGGACCCTGGACGCTGGTCCGGTGACGAGAAAACTTTAAACGGCCTCTCGGTTGGCGCCTGAGAGGATCGACCACAATCGTCATAACGACTTAATCAGTCGGGGCGGTAAGGATTCGGCTTAGGAAGCCACTTCCTTGAGATCCGGATGCCGCAAGACTGAAATTTTCCGATCGGAGATGTTACGGAAGCATCGGGCCGAGCTGCGCGGTTGCTGAATCCTCTGGAGGAATTCAAGAGGAGACGTAGAAAATCTCGAGGAAAATACTTGGAGATAACTCACAGGCAGATGTTAGCAAGTGTTTACAAGTTCGACACGTGTGAAGATTCCGGTGTACTTGAGAAAACTCTTGCCCTTTGTTTCTTTCTGAAATCATCGTTTGGTAGTTCTACTTTTTATACGATTTTCTTGCTAAGCTTTTGTTCAAGAGGGCAGAGAGAAATTCGGTAGAAAATTGGAAAAGGTACTTTTTGGATACCTCTTGAAATCTAAGACCAGTGAATTTGGGGTGTCTGCACATTTTGTTGAGTTTTCATAAAATTGAATTTAAGAAATTGGTGTTTGAAGATCTGTAAAACGCTAAAGCACGGTAACATATGAAGTGTGAAAGTGCCTATTCTTAAATATTTCTTCTGTTTATATCTTATTTCTTTTTGGACGTCTTATGAAAACTCACCATGATATTATAGTGATATTTTATCAGCATTTAATAGCATCTCTAACTTCGCGATATTTTTCGCTAAAACTAATTGTAAGGCGGCGACAACTTGAAGGAATCGCGCATTGTTTAGACTGATAGTGGTTAGAGCGGTTGAGAAACTATAAAAAATATACCGGAACTTCACATCGTGATGGCTTCAATACTTTGACTAATTGCCCAGGGATGCTTAACGGAAGTAAAAAAAGGTCTTCAACGAGTTTGTAGTCGGTTTCGATCAAGTGTTCAAGAACACTGATTGTCTAGGTTCTATTCAAACTCCACTGAGCCAGAGTTTCGTTCTCCGAAGGAAATAGAATTAGGACTGATAACCGGATATCCGCGCTCTGGTGGATCAGTGAAGTCTTGAATCGATTCAGTACGACAGTTTATGATCAAATATATTATGTATGCGTGTATTTCATCCCCATTTCTACCTGTAGATCAGGCAACGAGTGTACCTGGATTCGTGGGAAACTGATGTTACTCTATTGTATGGCATTGTACTGAGAGACTTGAGTTGCATTACGTTTTTGTACAATTGGAATCAAATCAATGGTAAAAATTCTTGATCACGGCATTGAATACAGGCCACCGAGTACAACGAGCCAATGAAGCACGACTATGGCAAACTAATCAAAATCTTTCGAGTCTGATTGAACTTTTGTCAAGTGCTAGAATTTTCGAGAGGTGAAACGGAAATGCTTTGTTTTAACTTTTTTAAAACTTTATTTTCATTTCACAAAAAGATTATAAGAAGCAGTAATGCAAGTGCCAATCAATTCTCTGGTATAAATAATGTAATTTATTTGCCAACAATCAGAGGTATAAACAAGTGGTCTACATAGAATTATTTCTGGTATTGAAACTTTCTAGTTTTGATCAATGTGTCTGCAAGAAGAATAAGCAAATGCCAATTTGTTTTGTACTTATAAATGTTTTCACTCTACTTTTATTATTTGTTTATATTATAACGTACTTAATTCAGGTTAAGATTTTTACTTTACACTTTAGAATATATACTTTATTGTTTTTACCAATTTCTGTTTCACCGCCGAGAAAAAAAAACTGGCGTAAAGCAGCAAAGAAAAAAGCTGCAAGTACATAACTGATATGAGATACTGAAACCTGTTATATACTGCCAATCGTAATCGGGGTGTTTAGGGTCTTGATTATAAATATCTGCGTACATATATATATAATATATGTATGCGTAGGTAGATGTATATACTTTAAGTACAGAGAAAAAGCTGGCGCAGATAGTTTTCAGTAATCTATGATTGCGTGGATACATTTTTGTGTGTAAGCGTGTACATTGCAAGTTATTCGTAAATAATGAATGAATTTCCTAATTTGTAAGTAGTGAATGGCAAGTGAAACAAGACATTTCTCGACATTCTTAAATCGGCAAAAAGTTTATTTGTGTTGACTATTTTAAGTACATTCATATGCGGTAAAAAATGCAATCCTATAGATACCAGTATTCTCAAAAATGTTTTACGTGGAATTCATATTTACATATAAAAAAAACTTTACGACTGTTATCAATCTTAAATATTTATAGAGTATATATTGTACATTAGAAGAATGTGCAAAACAGTTTTTTGTTATAAATTGTTTCTTGTTTTCTCTGCATATGGATTTACTATAAATGTGGGTATTTATTAAGTAAATGAAACTTGTTATTTACTGGCGTTCGATTTTTGATAGTCTTGGAATGTTCTTGAGACGCTTTAATTGATATCTCATGGTTTTTCCCTTAAGTGCTTTACAATCTCAATCGTATATTTCATACGTCGCGTATCGTCGCTAAGAGTACATTTATCCAGTTAAAACAATTATGCGAGTCTCCAGAATACGTGAAAAAATTGAAATGTAAGGCAGCGAATAGAAAAAAAGGGAGAAAGATATTGTTATTGCTTTATGTATGTAGTTAGTTTTTATGCTGCAGTTTATCAATGTTTTACCATGACGATGGAGTTAAATATTTTAATAACAGTCTTTCAATTTCTATAAATTTAAGAACATTTTAATTATTCAGATTCAAAATACACTTCTTTGAAAAACATTACAGCTTAAACGTCTCACTTTTTTTCGTACGAGTATTCTTTTCGTTTAAAAATAAATTAACTTTACACTCATTTATAGATAATTTTTATCACAAAATGCAAGTATGTTGAGAGAAATATCAGTAATAGTTTGGAGAATAGGAGGCTCAGATTTAAATCGAGATAGTGCTGCATATGATTAATGTGAATTATTAACGTATTTTCTGTGATAAATCTAAAAAGTCGTTTAAAAGAAACCTTTGCAAATTTAGACTCTACCCATTGCGTCTCTTGCTCGGTGATCAGGCGGACGATTTTGCGATGTGTTTTTAATATCGTTGAATCAGTAAGAAAGCATGAGAAAAAGCATCCTTGAATGACTGAAACAGGAAACAAAGAAAAAAAGCAGAGAAAATGCAATTATCGACTGTCATGTATATCCAATCTTAGTTTCGTAAACCTAGACTTAACGCAAGCAGATGACCAAGATCTTCATGATGAATTAATGTAAACTAAAGGGTAAAGACGCTAATTAACATTTAATAAATCTAATGAAATTAAACAATAAAGAAATAACTTTACGTCTGACGTTTACAAAGACAGAACAAAAGACTCTCGTAGATAATTATTATAATGATAAATAATGGTAAGACGAGTGTATACTAAAGTAGGTCGGGCAATGCTGAGTGTCTCACGAAAATGGTTTAAAAAGCTAAAAATATTTCTCTTGTGTTTCTTTACCGGATTAGTCGCGTTGAAGAAAAGTTTAGTGCATTTCAACTTGACATTAAATTTATGTAGCGAGTCTAAATCCAAGTTTCATTATTTAACAAATTAATAAGTTTATTTAATACTACAGTCACAATGAGGAATCCGATAGAAGTATTCAACCAAAGAAAACGTAAAAAACTCGATTATTAATATTTGTAAGAATGGTTTGTTGTTTACTTTTGAGGATACAAAATTCCATTCGCTAAGAATTCATTATCTCAAAGAAATTTAAAAATATCGGAAATATTAACGATGGAAGAAGCTATTAGAATTTAAATCCTAATTTAGCTTAAGTGCGATAATAATGTATCTTTGTAAAATTAGGCCTTTTTTATTTATATCACGATATTGAGTACCTATAATTATTACCAAAAAAAAAAACGCTGTCGACTAAACTATGCACGAAAAATTATCGATCGCTCTCGCGTTTCCACAATTGTTGTCTCTCCTGTTAAATAATCGAAGACTCGCAAAGATAAAGTTTAATTCTGAATCACCGTACTTATACTCCACTTAAAATATACTATTGAGCTTTCGAATAAAATAATTCAATATCGAGATTAGTACGAAACAAACGAAAACGACGTTGTGCAAAAGGATAAAAGGAAGGTGATAGACAATTAAAAAAAAGCATTGTAAAATAAAACATGATTCATTCATCATACAGATATGCTACTATCGCAATCACTGCATAAGAAGATCGTAAACTCTAGAAAATCTGACAGATCCTTTGGTAGAAAAAAAAAGAAAAAGTGCAAGGACAAATTTTACAAAAGGTTGTTTAACGGGTTGCTTATAGTTTTAATATATTAATTAACTAAATATTTTCTTCAATAATTAGGTATTCTATTACAAATTTCATTCTCATTTTCAATCATCTTCATCGAGAATTTGTGAAATTATCTTTCGGAAGCAATTCGTGTTTCTAAAAACAATAAATTGTAAATATAGTGAAATATAAAATTAATATTTGAAATAAAGCAACCCGTCAGCTCGACATATAAATAAATAAAACTTTTTGTGAATTGTCGGTGTTTCGAAAGGGGGTGCCATATAAATAATGAAATATATAAATATTGATAACTATAATCGATACGTAAAAAAAAATTATAGTGTACGATAAGAATAATAACGAATAAACGCTCTCGCGTTTACCCTATTGTTTATTCGGCCACCTCGAAGTTGTTCGCGCGCATTGGACTCGGAAGTATTCAGCTAGTGATTTTCTCAATTCGTTCATAAAAAAAATATGAAGGAAGTATTAAGCGTCACCCTTACGATTCGTGAGAGAACAGTCTTCAATGACCAGATTACTCGATCATAAACTAAACGTACGTTTTCATTACTTGCATTTGATTAATAACGATGGCGACGAAAAGACACTTAAATAATATATACTGCGATTAAGGGTTTTTCTACTTATCTATACATGCATATACATATATAAATATAAATAAACATAAACATACACGTACATAACACACAGGCATATTATATAATGTATACATAATATACATAAATGGTATCCGCGATTATGAAAGCGTGAATTACACTTATTAATATAATAAATACCCTGTCGATAATGATCCCACTACGTCACTAGACTTCTCGGTCACCGAGGCTCGGTAAAATTTCATACTTTTGCAAATAATCGAACTCGTCGACACTTCGATCTTTAAATACCCCAAAAATTCAAGTTTATTCTTAATTCAGTGTTTTTCTGAATGTGTGTGCTTCACGTGTACATTGTCCGCATGTGATAAAAATTATGTATGCGCTTATCCCACGCCAGTATCTTTCCTATGTAGGACAATTTCGATAATTATTCGAATCTTAAGATAATTAAGGCCCAAGGTTCATTTTGGTAGACAAACTCATTACTCATGTCTTCGTACGCATAAAATTCGCGCGATCGCAAACAAAAGTTCGTGACAATGGTTGCCTTAAAGTTTGATAGCGAATTGGTTGAAATTGAAATCTTATAATATTTCAATTGCATTATCAATTTTTAATCTATAATATATGGATGAAATTGGAAAATTCCTTCGAATTAATAAATTATCATCTACCCATTTATGTATTTTATTTTTAGGTAATTCTCGGGGTGGCGACTTAACCGGGTAGTAGGCAATTTTATTCAACTGTAAAAAACCAGGACATAATCGAAAATTTCATTTAAAATTTATTTTGAATATTGTTTTTAAATTTAGAATTTTTAATAGTAAAATTTCTCAATATGACACGTTTGTCTCTAAATTACGACACGCACTTTAGAAAAAATTGATATTATAAGTTTTTCCGTGTAAAAATAAAAAAAAAAAAGATTTTAAGGGCGTTGGGCCCAAATGTTAAGTTCAAAATTCAATTCTTCATTTTACTCAACGAAAATTATAGATAAATATTTTTTCGCTCTGTAGCGCAAATCTTTCTTCAAATATAAAACAGCGTACAGAGCGAAAAAATATTTAGTTTCTATACTTTTTGCATAAAATGTGGAATTCAAAAATGAATATTATCATTTTACTTAAAAAATATTTGAATTAGATATTTTATCACTCTGTGTGCATAATTCTAGTTAAAAATTGATTAATTCTACAGAGGGAAAAAATTCCAAATTTAATATTTGTTGAGTAAAATGAGGAAATCGAATTTTTAAATTAGAACTTGGCTCCAACACCCTTAAAGAATTTTCATCCGAGGTTTAAGTGGGGTGCATTTAGTAGCTTCCAAAATATCTTCTTTGCAGCCAATATCGATATCTGTGTTCAAAAACTGATTCGGTAGACAGTAAATATTAAAATAAATTTAAAGAAAAATATGGAAGATCTCGGCATAGGCTAATCGCATACAGTATGTTCGAATATAAGAGTGCGCTTGCGAGTGATCGGGTTAGAGCGATTCGAGAAAGCGCTACCCATTGTTATGACCTTATATTAAAAATTGAAAGCTTTAACTTTGAATAAACTAACTTTAAATGAAATAGGCGTGTTGTACCGAGTATCATGTACAAGGAGAGTGAGTGGAAGAGATCTTGGGCGAGCAGCTAGGAATTTCTTTGAAATATCGGTAATTTAGCGACTCAGCGTCGCAGTCGAAATATTATCGAGGAACTTGGCGGCGAAAAAAATTGTAGAGTATTTTCTCCGAACTTGGGACATTTTGAATCACCAAGCTTTTGAGGATTTTTTTTTTAAACATCGGTAAATAATGACGGTTGGTAAAATAGTTTTATCCGCAAAGTTTCTCCGAAGCAGCTTGTCCAATTGGTCTCGCTTTATTGTAAACTTATTGTATATTACTATTTATTATGTATATAAATACCTGAAGATTTGTTCATCTCGAGAGAAAGATTGGATCTTTATGTATATGAATCATTGAATATATTATGTATAGAACGCGCACGCTACGATTGCGTCGAAGCCGCAGAAAACGGCGTCACGAGTCGTCGATGAAATAAATTCTAGAAAGAACTTTAAATGTCATTTAATCGAATTTTCATTAAATTGTAATTAGAGGCATATTATTTTTTAACAAGTAACCAAGATTTAATCATCATCGACGAATCACGACCCTTTTCTTACGGTTTTTTGTTAGTTGTAAAATTTCCAAGTATTAAAATGAAAAATAGAACTTCCAGATCTTCATTATTATCATATCTGCATTGAATACGATGAAGATTATTAAATTGTCTTAAATTAAATAGGAAGTATGTGAGATTGGAAATTTTAAAACTTCGGTTTCAGAGCAGATTCAAAATTGACAGCACTCTGTCGAGTGTGATTGTTTCTGGAAGAGTATAAATTTGAGAGAGGTGGGTTGTGAATGGCGTAGCCGATATAAAGTTGTAGAAAGAAGCTAACAAAGTCAGTCATTTTGAATAAGATCAGAGACAAACGTAAAAGCATAAGGCGCAGGCGTATTGTGCAGTACATCAGAAGGAATACCTACCTTATATAAATATTATATATAAACATAGCTAGTTCAATTTGCAACTTAGTGTGTATCGTCGCTTTGAAATGCCCTGTCATTACTCGCCAGAATCCAACCCAACAACCGATTTCAAGTTCATTCTTTTTTTAAGGAAAAAAATAAATAATGTATTAAATACTTTATACGGTACGATTATCTTGGAATTCCCCACAATTCTTTATTCCCCTTAAGGGTGTTGGAGCCAAGTTCTAATCTAAAAATTCGATTTCTTCATTTTACTCAATAAATATTAAATTTGTAATTTTTTCCCTCTGTAGAATTAATCAATGTTTAACTAGAATTATGCGTACAGAGCGAGAAAATATCTAATTCAAATATTTTTTAAGTAAAATGAAAATATTGAATTTTGAAGTCAGATTTTGAATTCTTAGTTTTTGGCAAAAAGTATCGAAATTAAATATTTTTTCGCTCTGTACGCAGTTTTATATTTGAAAAAAGATTGGTGCTACAGAGCGAAAAAATATTTATCTATAATTTTCGTTGAGTAAAATGAAGAATTGAATTTTGAACTTAACACTTGGATCCAACGCCCTTAATCCTTTATTTATTTATTTATCTGGCTCTCCGAATTAGAAGATCCTCATTTATTTGATTATATTGTATATAACATTTTTATTTTTTAATATTTTCAGTTAACTGCAACATTCACATATATGCCTCAAGAAGAGCGTGCTTCAAAAAGGTACTTGCAGCTTTTGTTTGGTAATTATTTACATTTCTATTTTTATAAAACTACATCCAAAAATTACTAATGAAACTTTCTAGAATAAGAAATAGTATCAATCCTTAACAATACATTTTTAATATTATTCAAACTACGAAATAATTTGTTAAAGTCGTCTCGTACAAAAGAAAAACTTTTCCTGACACGCGACAGCACTCAAGGGATTGTTAAATTGTTGATTCGCATGACAAGCAATACTTTTTCCTCGCGATTGAAGTATTGTAAAAAATTACACTAAAAGGGATATTAAAAAATGATTCACAATGTATTTTTTAGAATTTTATTTGGTTTATCATAATGATTCGAATAGATACAATGATTTTTCGTGGTATACCGTCGTATCTCAAGCCACTACATCAACTCCTTTGAATTTTACACATTGTTTCACAAAACTTGTTTAACTTCCTTTCAATGCAACGCGAGAATACAAAAGAGTTTACATTGTGGCTCGTGTAAATTATTTTAGAAGATTTAAAAAGTCGTAAACGTAAATGCAGAGATATGATCCCACCGCATTTGGACATAGCGGATGGATTTCGCGGACTCTGATGATCGGTAGAAATGAATCTATTAAACGCACGAAGTTGAAGTTTCAAAAGGAAGAAAAAAGGCGAGGAATGATGATTATCGTATCTTATATCGTATATCCATATAAGCTTTAAACATACTACCTTCCTCTGTCCTTTTCTCTTTTTTTTTCTGCTTTATTTAATGTTAGGTAGCGTTTAAATTTTCGTCTGAAGGTGCACTTTTAGCCACCATCAAACATTTTTCTCGTATACTAGCTGTGCTAAAAGCACTTGTACTGATCGCTACAAACGGACGATTTGACTAAAGAAAGTTAACTTCAGTACTTAATGAATACATTTTTAAGTAACAATATTTCTATCTGAAGATATTAAAAACTAAACATTTATGGATATTAAAGATAATAAAAACTAAACTCTTGGCCGAAAATTGTTATAAATTGTGTAATATACAGTGAATTAATATTATATTAATATACAATTAATATAAAATTGAAAAAGTTATTTATTAAAAGAGAGATGCAAGAAGTTTCGCCGATCTTTAGCCAATTAATCCGCCAGCGACATATTTATTAACAATAAAGTCAATTAACCATCTAATTGTTTGCGAGATTGACATTTAATCTCGTTTTCGTTTTTCGTTCGTTTATACAATAAATGGGATATCCGCCTTCTACACACTATGAAATAAGAATAAGACATTGCTAATATATCATCATTGATCATCTTTTCCAATAAACGATCTACTCTAACTAATCTTGAATTAGATATCGCATTAAAAAATTTGTACCGCTTGCACAGCGTAATAATAGCAATATCAATAATTAATAATAATAATAATAGTAATAATAATAATAATACATTCTCAATAATGTAATAATCACAATCAATAATTGTAATCATAATAAATGGCAATAATAATAAGCAATAATAATAATCGTAGCAATAGATAATAGTATCCTTGTTTATAATGATGTTTCTTAGCCATTATATTTGTCTAAAGACTATTCTTCTTTTATAATTCTATTTGTATAGCTACAATATAATAATATTTTCATGTTGAAAAATCGTATACATCAGTTGTGTTGTGTCACAAGACAAAAGTGCTTCGCTTATCGTTCCTCAGTTCTCTCGCTCTTGTTTTCTTTTTTTTTTTAAATATTCTTTTTGTTTCATTTTTGTTCTTGCTTAGAGATTCACTTCGAAAGGGGGGCTGAAGAGGTACAAGCACTAGAAGTGTTTTCCAGACTTAAAATCCAAATCCTAACAACTATCATCCACATTTATATAGCTATATTTTATAATTACACGTTATATTAAAACTCTGGAGAGAAAATATTGTTCATTATTCTCAATAGTATTTTTATGAAATTTGATAAAAAAATGATTCAACAATAAAGTTTCTAACTTTACGGATGTCTCTAGATGAAAATTTGTAAAAATATTTAAACTGGCATTATTTTAAGAAAATTATACAACGTTAAAATAGAGCATGAATCCCACTTTGTCACGTTTTCTCGAAAATTTTCATCATAAATTATTTTCGACAATATGACTGTAGAACACTCCTAGGCTTACAGAATTTACGTAACCTTAAGGGCTTAATATCGACTTTAGTTCGTATCACTCGCCAGTTGGCGAGCCTCGGATCACAGATAGTGAGGTGATCAGATTGCGCGAGCATTTTTTTTTCATTTTCTTATTTTATTTCCTTTTTTTTTTAATTATAATATTTTGCGTGCTTCCAGGGTCCTCTTTAACGATTTCAAGGCGACAGCTCCTGAAAGCAAATATTATTGGTGGGCCATGTACAATCCGTGTTCATCAGTTCGAGAAAATTGATGAGACATTAGTACTACAAATTCTCATGATCTTGAAAAGTTCAATATATAATAAACATCAACTTCTCATGGTTTTCTCGAGTGACTGAACTTGCAATTTGTAACGTAAACCGCTAAAAGCAATAACCACATTTAAGCAAAAATCCAAACCATTATTATACAAATTGAGAAAAATATTCGAAAATGTATTTGATACAAATTATGCGATCATCATTTTGGAAATAACGAGAACGAAATTTTTCTTCAAGTTTAGACTTTTAACGCGAAAAAAAATTACAAGGCACATGCTATGTTTTACTGAACATAGAGATGTGTTCAAGAATTAATTGACTTTATTAATTAGCTCCCATGATTTCCGCACGTCATTTTTCATGCATAAATTGAATCATTTTCTAAAATGACAACAATTAAATTCTCTCCTGTTATATAATTAACACTTTGTGCCTGACATTTACGAGTTCTGGAGTAGAAATTTGGCTTTTATTGATTATAGAATAGAATATGAAAGCTTTCAAGAAAATACATCAACGGTATTCGTTACAAAGAACAATAGCCCCTAAATAGTTCGTTTTTTAAACAATAGTCTGTCTTTGACAAACAGAATACTGTCGCATGATAATACGAAAGGAACATTCAATACGTACAAAAGTAGATACTCGTGTATACTCAGGTGTTTTTATACGTGGATTTGCTTAAGGTATGCATAATAAAATAAAAATCTATGATACGTACATACGACGAACTAAATAAGAGAAACAGGCGCAAACATTGGAGGACATAAAGGATTGAAATCAAAGAGGAGCAAAAAAAAAAAAACAATTCGTAAGAAATAAACTTTAATGAGGTTCCATGCTAATCGACAGCATGTTCCTTTTTTCTTAATACAACGATGATATAAAGATACGTTCAATATCGCCAGAGGTACAGTCATGCAAACAATTTTCTAACATATTCGCACGTCCATATGACGACAATTACACCAATTATAAGGAAGCAAAAAGTATTGCGGAATTTCACAGAATCACTTAATAAATTTATGATTTTAGATTATTTTAAATCCTCTAATTGAGTTTTATTCAAGTTTTATTAAAAGCAAAATAGACATTTTATTCGTCGTACAAAAAATTTCAAACTCTAACGTTATCTTTGAATCTCCGCTTTATAAGGGATAAGAAAAGATAAATAATCAGTCACAAAAACATGAAACATGAAGTTAACTTAATTCTCCAATTCGGAATATAAATCATATAGATAATAAGCATTCAGTTGAATAAAATAAAGCTTATTAAGTAGCCAGACATTCAGAGATAAATTATTTTTTCGTGAGAAAAAATTAAAACTTTAACTCTAATGTTCCGCTACTTCAAAAAGAAAATTAAAATAATAATTAAAAGACATAATAGTGATACATAACAAACTGAAAGATGAGTAAATTAATTTTTAATCATAACGGCCCAGGACGCTCGAGTCATTTAGTTAATCGTGTAACTATAATCGATGTCTCGCCTTCAGTGATTTTTTAGTTTTATATTTATACCTAAATACCACAAATAACGAAGCAAAAACATTTAGTTGATGCTTCTATTGATGATTTTCTGGAAAACTTCTCAAGGTTTCTCATTTTTTTAACACTGGCTGGCGAAACATTTTTTTAGTTCAAAATGACTGTATCCAATAATAGCTATGTATATACATTTACAATATCGTTGTTCACTTATTATTTTTACCTCCGGTTACTGCACCAGCGTAAATTCTTACAGATCCATTATGATTACACATAAATCTAAGGCAAGACGCTTTTGCGGTCGAAGAGTGGTGTGTAACGAACGACTAAACAATTCTTTCAATATTTATAATAGAAATATTTTTTTATGACAATACAAAACTCGTTGTATAAAGAATTTACAAAAACCAGTCATCGTTCACACACTCTTGCCGCCTGGAACAGAAAATAAAATTACAAAAGAAACAACTGAACTATGTATACCAAAATGATAAACCTAAGAGTGAGAAAAGTTGCAGTCTTTATTTCAAAGGCAAACTGCGAATGAAATATCGAATAATCTAAAGCTTTTCCCACTGATAGTTTTAATCAAGAACACTAAGGAATAAACGTTGTATAAAAATCAGAAGGCGAATCACGTGTTTATTGCGTGTGTGCGTCAGAGTGCAACGTCCCCGTGTTGTTCTTTATTACTTTCTTTGCCTAAGTTCTTTTGCATTTTGTTTTAGACGCGCGGTCGCTTTTCGTTTTCTCGATCGGAATCAGAATCCGCTGAATCGTGGAGGGGCGGAAATTCGGGAACCGCTTCGCGTTGGTGCATCCATCCCGCGCCTGGCCCCCCAGCCAATGCCTTGCCCTGCATCATTTTCATTTCAATGATTTACCCCTCTGTCTTAATCCCCTGTCATGGCGACAAAATGCGTCATTGATCAAATTGTCACAGTATTAAATTTTAATTTGAGCTTTAACAAAGGTGGCAATTAAAATCTACGAAAAAAACATTAATTTAAGCTCTCGAAGCTGAAAAATTTCTTGGAAGAAGTTGCTCGAAACCAAATGTAAATTAAAGTATTTTAAATCCAGTTTTTATATTTAAAGGTTCCTGGTGAACAAGCCACTTTGTTTAAACTCTTTTATTGTATGATGCATTTTTCGTATCCCCGTCTCTTTCTAGCTTAACTATATAAAAACCACACAAAATAACTACTCCAGAAGACATACTACTGCGCAATTACCAGATTCACTAGATCTTCAGAAAAAAAGAACTATTGCCATTATTTTCAATATTTCAATTATTGCTCGAGAGCTTTTCTGAATTTAATTAAGAGACCCAATTTTCTTCATCAGAAAAGGAAAACGTTCCAAGTAGAAGCAACATTTTTAAACCTACATTTAATTGATCCAAGAAATTTGGCTATTGCTTCTAAATCTAGGGACTAGTTTCTATTTGTTTTAAAAACGGAAAAGAAATAAATCGGATGGAAAGTCCTCTCTAAATTTATAGAAACTCTAAAGTAAACTAGTTCTGTCATCAAAGCTGCTGCCATCTCTTTACATGCGTAAAAAGAGAAAATATTTCGCTCAGATACTAATTCTGAAATCTAGTACATCATGATCTACTGACAAAAAAAATCGGCTTTACTAGAATATGTTAGCAACTCTATTTTTCAATTCTACTTTTGATTTTTAATTTTTCTCTTTCACGTTTCCCTTTTCTGATTTCTTTTTCCAATCCACTTTTATCCCTAAGCCCCAGCCAATTATGATCCCAAAAATAAGTATGAAACGCACATACATTCTACCGTGAACAACCAGTATACTTGAATCTACATGCAATCATGCATGCGACGGAAGACTTTCAGTCTCTCCAATATTTTTTTGTTTGTTTTTTTTTTTATTATTATTTAACCTTTTCTTAAAAGAATTTCTATTATGTGTGTAAGAGTGCATTTATTTAATATTGCCTTGCACAGCTTTCTTTAAATTTTACATGGTCTGAAATTCCAGGCTTCACAGCACGAAAATGGCGGATCAATTCTTTTGAATAAAAATTTGAAACGCTTTTTTTAAGAGAAGTGAATTTTCAACAAAGTATTTGAATTTTCTTATGGAATTTTATTGATTCAGAAAAACGAGAAAAGGGGGAAAAATAGGAGAATAAGAGAAAGATTGTGAATTGTGAAGCCTGTAATTTACTCCAGATAAACTGGCTCTACTAGAGAAAATAATAATTTAAAAACAATTTAAAACTGTGCAAGTATAATCGTGTTAGGTGTCTATATCAATGTGTTTCATGTTACTAAAAGTATTACTAAGTTAAGTATCGAAAGCCATGAATGATATAATGTATGGGTGTATAATGACCCTATATTTAAGTAATGCATGTAAAATTATGTACAAGAATCTTTCTCATTGTCTTGAACTCTACATTTTAAAGTCTAGTATTATTATAAAATTCTCCTTCATTTATTTCTCTCTTTTTCACTCACTCTCTTCTCTTTACTCGAATTATTAAACTACTTTCCGATTTTCGCTTAACGCTAAAACCCAATATCAAATTCTTATTGCACTTTATGAAGACCTATTTCTAAAAAAAAAAGAGGATTTATAAGGAAAGTTCTGATATGAACCGTGTCCCTTTAAAATAGTACAGTTGACAAACTTAACCGAGTGCGAGAAATGTCAATTAGCTTCAATATCGAAAAAATTCTCGACGATAAAATTTAAAAATTCATTGAAAATTTTAGCAATTGACATCTCAATCGAAGATAGCACCACAATCATAGAAATCAATTTCAAACGAGAATAGAAGTCTAAGGTAGCAAATGTAACATATATTGCACTTTTAGAAATTTGATTGGTTCATTTGGACTTGATCGTCCCAATCACGTTGTACTTTCGCGAAAAATGGCAAGAACGAAAAAAACGCAGTTGACAGTTGCAAAATCTTACATTAATGGCTTCTGAAAGTCTATATTACTTATATCTGCGCTCGTTTTTGACTCACTCTTTTTCAATTTCATTAAAACCCGTAACGCCCTTGATTATTGGCCCTAGGGAGAGAAAGCGCAATCTGTTCGCTTTTTGCAGTTTAGAAACTTGTGCTTGTTGCAACGGACGAGAGATCCCGGCTCGGCACTTCTCTTAGATCCGTTGACTTATGTGATTATGCTGCGTCACTGCAAAATAACACGAGGCCGATATAAATTAGCCCACACCAGCCCTGTCTTATTTACTGTCGATAGTGTTGTGTTCGTTTCGTTTGTTACTTCGCTCTCTTTTTTCATTATTTCTTTCCTCTCTCACTCTCCTTTTTCTGTTAAGTGTAATGATCTACAAAGGTAACTACGGAAGGTGACGGAGAGAGGAAATTGTGACAAAAATAACAAATGATATGTACATGAGTGCTAGACTGTTAGAACTGTGCTTGTAACAAATTTTCTTTCTCAAGCATCTACATATTTCAAATAATGATTTAATGAAAGGAAATTTGGAAGTTACTATCTATATTCTTGTCCAATTAAATATTTTTTTAAGTTAAAAACAAAAAGAAAACGAACGGCCTGGTATCAAGTACTGAATTTATTATTTTAATTTGTAACATCTGTTTCAAATTAATAGAATATAATCCAAATACCACCCCATCTCACATCAGACAATAAATCGTAATAAGACTGTATTAAAACGTTTTGAATAATGAAGTAACAGTTAGGAATACCACATTTCGTGCCCGTGCCGGATGATGATTTGTACCAAATAGGGTAATAGGAAAACGAAATTTTCACTCTGCACTCTCGTTGCAACAAACACAGTTCATTGTTAGACTCTCGGGGAAAACCAGCCAGCAAATAATTAAACACAAGATTAAAAATTATGTAAATCAGTGGAAAAAAATGGGCAGTGTTAGGCCGATCGAGTTTTCCGATCAGCAAGGAAAGGCGGTTTTGTGCTCGCAAGATTATATAAAATAAGCAATTGTTACGCGTGAAGAGACTTGTTAGTGCAGCGGAAAACGAGCGTGAAACGACGTTGGAATTATTTTTTATCTTCCAAATTATTATAAATACTGTGCACAAAAAATTACTAATTTATCTCTAATTTAAGTTTCAATCGTTCCAATCAAAATCAAATTTTTAGTTGCTAATTAAAAAATCATTCTTAATCTCTTTGTATATACGTTCCAGGAAATTTTCCAGTTAAACAAGTAAATAAATAGAGTACGCTTTGGTTCGAAATTACCCCCGTTTATCCCCTGATCATTTAGAAACTCATTATGAAATTTTCTCAACGTTCGCGCGCTAATTGCGTATACATTGATCGTATTAGCGCAATATTTCATCACCCAGAATCAAATTAGAGATTTTAATGCCAGCCGTTCGACGTTATTAATTGTGAAAATGAATCGAGCGGCCAAACAATGTTTATTCTCTTTTTGAAAAATCTTTACATTCTTTATCGATTATTGACTTCGAAAGCGGGATATCGGAAGCATATATGCGACACTTGCGGAGACGCAACTCATTAAAGTCTACGTTCAGGTCCTGTATGTTGAGTCCATTAATGTGAGAGCCAACCCTGCCTAAAAAGTGACTTTGCAACTCCAATGCATACTAAGCAACCCGTTGTAGTGTACACCCTCTACCTCCAGCTTTTCTCTCGTTCCCCGCGATCCTCTATAAGCCCATCTTTACGGCCCAGAAAGAGCATATCTTCCCAGCTTTATATGTATATATATATATATATCCCAGCAACACTCAGAGAATCGAGCACACAGACAGGCACACATAGGATCCTCTGGCACGCGTTTAATCCGAAAGTTGTACCGGCCAAGCATTTCTGTGAGCCACGTATCTTTTGTACGTGTACGGATGAGTGTAATTGTGTGTATGCGAGGGTGAGATGCACATGCGTCCGTGGTGAAGCAATCCTGAGTCTTGAGAATGCGACCTAGGAGAAGGAAATCGAGAGCAAATGCTATCCTCACCACCCACCCGTCTATCTTAACACCTAAGTCGGCTCAAGTTGCAATAATACAAAACTAAGAATGCGCGAAAAAGCTTCTTTAGAAATTTTAAATGGGATTTATCATAAGGAATTACAAAGTAAAGTTCTAAATAATCATTCCTAGTTTTTGCATTCTCATCAGAGAATGTATTATTTTATTTATAATCACAACTGTTAAAGTTTATAAAACAATACAAAACTTGATCATAAAATCTTTCGACATTCATCTCAAGACTGAATTGTCTTGACTGTCTGCCCAATTTACAATGAATTCCATCTCAAGAATTTCTAAAACCTAATCGTTTCAACCCTAACTGAAAATTTATATATGTAATTCAAATATTTTTCACTACCGAAGAATATATTTATGTCATATATATAAAATGTTATAAATATGTATAAAATATATAAATTATATATTATAATAAGAGTAATGTATAATAATAAGAATATATTTTATTATTCTTCGGTAATAAAATCTAGATATCAATTATTATCGATTAAGAACGCTGAAGTGTACGTTTATGGAAAATCTTTCTCGCATTCCCAAGTTATGAGATCGATGTGAAGATCGATGTGAAGAAAGCAAGAATGTGCTGAATTATTATTCTATTATCTAAATGTTTACATGCTCTTTAACAAGATCGTGCAGTTGATAATTAGTCAAATACTACAAGCAGCTACTAGTACCAGAATCGGAGTGAACTCTAGGCCTTTTTACCTGGTGCATGGGATCGTAGCCCATGGATCCATCGTTGTAAGGCTGAGAACCATAGTCACTTCCGTTTAGTCCCATTCCGTAGCCTGCCACGTCCTGGCCTCCTCCGGGAAGTGCAGGCGACATCATCGGCGTTGGCGTACCCTGGCTAGCACCACCCATACTGTACGGCGATGCTCCTGCAAAAGCTGCTGTAGAAACAATCGCGGTGCATACAAAATTCGAGGTGTATAGTACTAAACAATGCCTGAACAGAGTTGGGAAGTGCGTTTTAAAAAAAGGTTTTTAGAAGTTCTCTGCTATTTATTGACATTTCGAAACCACCAGAATTCTCAATATTTTATTTTATTCTCAATATTTAGTTCTATGTGTAAAATATAATTTTCAATTCAAACAGAAACCAATTCCTATTGTTTTTAAGAATTTACTCGCACTTTTAATCATGAAGTTAAAAAAATATCTATAGTTAAAGTTATTAATAATTTTAGTTTAGTTTATTTACGGTTTATTTTAAAGGAATCCAAATTGCAAAACATTATTTATTTCGTCTTTGTCAAAATTAAGATGCCAATAAATATGATAGTTCCAAAACACTCTTTAAAAAATATTTGTAATGCATATGTAGAAAAATACTAAGAGTTAAATTATAATTCAATAACTATTATGTTATATTCAATAAGGTCAGTTTTTGAATAATAAAACATTTTTTTTACAACGCATTATAAATAGATTTAATGTTTGCAATTCCAACTCTAGGCCTGAATTGATTTTTACTTTTTTTCCATCGAAATAATTTGACAAAAATCTTATATTTAAATTCGGAAAAAATTAGTAATAAAAATAAAAATGAAGGGTAGAACTTATGAAAGTGATAGGATAAACCATTCAGTCGAAGACCGCTAATTTAGTTTAAAGATAAATTAAGTTTAGTTTAGTTTTTACAAATAAAAGCAAGATAATCTTATATTAAAACCACTGGAGAAAATATTTACTTAAAAGTGCTAGCGACTGAGTGCGTTACCCTATTCAACAAATATCATTTCATTTGTTCACTTTTCTCAAAGAAAAGAAAATACACCAAACAGCAGAAAATAAATTGTGTCTGAATGAAGCTTCAAGTTCTCTAAATTAAATTTCTATTTTTCTCGAGTAGTATTATCACGTGCATTGGAAGGTCAATTTACCAGAATTTCTGTCCAAGAAAAGCGCACTGTCTAAATAATCATAAGAAATAACAGATATTCTTCGGTCCTTGCGAGACTGGAAAGAAAATGTATACTTTTTGTTTACCCGCACAGCGACGATTCGGAGTGCCCTTAATTAACTAGTAACTTAAAAATATCTCGTGCTCGTTTCCTGGATAAAAAAAACGTCTCGGTCGTTAAGGGTAGGTATGCATAATTGCAATCATCCCCCCAGCAAGTTCAATGTATGCGAGGAATTCAAAGAAGAAACGCGAAGCGTCGGAAATGTCGGAATGTTCCTTCAGAATTTTATGTGAGATCCTCCACTTCTGTTCATTAAATAAGTCGCGGTATGAGACAAAAACAAAATCCTTGAGAAAAAAAACAATATCGTCGCTATGCATACAAAATTGTCTGCTTCTGAATCAAAGAACGTCCGGGGTTAATGGGATCTTAGAAATCTCGGTTCCCTTAAGTAAAAACGAGGGAGAAAAATGTAGAATCGTATCGCACATTTTATTCCCGCATTCAAAATGATTTATTGACAGGCGCTATAATACCAGTGTAGGCTCGAGAAACAATAAGCAGTAACTCATACCTTTAATGATTTACAGTAATGAGAAACTGTCGGACTGCTTTGCGATGTCATCCACTTTGAAATTTGTATCGTCATTAAAAAGTTGATTCTCATTTTTACTTTATTCCATCTTATAATTAAAAGCAGTGCATACTTTTTTTCGGACAGAAATTATTTTAAGTAACAAAATTAAATTAAAATAAATAAACAAAGATGGAAAAACGGCGCAAGGAATCGTAATGGTAAAAAGTTAGAAAGATGATAGGAGTAGTAGAAAGCAGTAATAGCTTCTCTGTGTTCGGGAAGTAATTTTAGCTTTTTTAGATAATGCACCTGCAGTCGAGTTCCTATTTCATTTTGTACAGTTCTCCTTACAATTCTTTTCCGCTGTTTTTTTTATTTCCAATTTCAGTTAGATCCCAAACGTTTCATTTCGATTTCTACTACTTCTGTTCTGTTTCCCTTTTACAAACAGGAAAAGGAAAACGGAACTGTACTTATTTTTCTATAAAATTTACCACTAAACCTTGATTAACTTACCTGCTGCTTTTTTAGCCGCGTACAGGTTCGCCTCCTCCTGCGCCTTACCTATATTCTTTTTGTATCGTATCCGCTTATTTCCGAACCAATTGGACACCTAAAATGTGAATGAAGAATTAAGATACTTTCAAAATTTGTGACTTTCATAAATCTAATCCTGTAAAATTAAAGAAGGGATGTAGTCTTTAACAGTAAAAAGAAGAGAATCTTGAAATTTTCCCTCGGCATTTTACCTGACTGACAGTAATTCCGCACTTTCGCGCAAGTTCTTCCTTCGCTTCTTCACTGGGATATGGATTACTTAGGTGTGAGTAAAAGTATTCGTTTAGGATTTCTGATGCCTGTTTACTAAAGTTACGCCTCTTACGTCTGAAATTGAAAAAAATAACGATAAATTTCGTTTTGTAAAACTTATATTTGTGTTTGAAAAAATCTTTCGAAAAATGAGTGTAAGTTACTAAAGGACATACCTGGCATCGAGGAATCGACTCCTCAATATCATAACAGCTTCACACGTAGATTGCTTCAATTGCATTTGAATACTAGAGAATTTTTTGTGGATGATTTGAACCATCCTCTCAATTTCTTTAGGCGTGATCGGCCTCGTGCGACTTTGTTCTCTTAATAAGTTCATTACGTGAGTCGTGAACTCATTGCAAGCCTGAAACATTAAGATTAAAATTGTTTTTAAACAAAATTTCAAATATTCCCTCCGTTTAAAATTCTTTTTAGAAATTTAACATGTTTAAGGATATTTGACCAAGCGCTAATTTCCAAATTCTAATTCTTCTATGCTATTCTAATATTGGTTGATTAGAAAAACCTACAAGTTCTTTTCCCGGCTGCTAGTTCAGCGGTTATCTTGCGTAATATTATTTCTATTCCAAAAAAAATAGGACCTAAAGCACAAAATGTCGCAAAAAAAGTAGCTCAAGATCTCCTTGCTATCGGAAAATAGGAACGAGTTTTTCGAGGATTTCTAGAGCTGGTAGTGTAAATACCAGCAGAAACGTAGAAACGAGCGAATATAGGATCTCCAAAAAAAAAAGAATATACGAGAAAGAGACGACGTGGCACGAGAGAATAATGCATTATTCCTGGTGGCTGCCGCTTCTAGGGAAGGACTTTGCTCAATATCAGTATTCGAGACGGGCATGCTGCCGGGTAGCTTTTCCTGGGGGAAGAGCCAGGATAGGAAAGAGGAAAGGGGAGTTTGGTCTCGGGGTGGTTTGCAATTTCGGAATGGATTCCGCTCTCCCGGCACCCTCGGTCTTCACCTTCTCCTCGTCCTTCTCTCTCTCTATCTTCTTTCCTCTCACTCTTCCTTTCCACATCTAGTTGGAACCAAGGGTGGATCAGCATCGTTCCCGTCTGCTGCCCGGGAATGTACCGAGGGTGTGAGTGTGAATAGAAGAGGTTGGATTGGCTGGAAAATTCACCCTGCATTCTCTCGCTTCCTCTGTCGTTTTCCACTCTGACTGGACTCACGTGTCTGCAAATACACCTTTAGCCCTCTTGGGTGAAAAGGCACATTTCCAGCTTCTTGTATTTTGAAGTCGACAAAAAGGACTGATAACACCAAATCCTATTTTTTAGAGGAGATGTGAAAAGAAAAACAAAAAGTAGAACGTTAGAAAATCTAAGAAGTTTGGATGGAATGATTAGTGGCCTCTCAGCAGATTTTTCCTTCGTATCCTGGAATTGGATGAAAAATAATCTTATTGGAAAAAATTAAAGAAAAATCTGACTGCGTTTACTTAGGTAAGACAAGTTACATTCGTAAAATCCGTGCCAGACGGCAGCTTAGGATGATCACGCGATCCCATAAAATTCATCTGCGTCTATTTTCGTGCCTGTCACGACATTTGCACAGCCACGCAGCCGTTGGTTGTAGGAACTTTGAGTAGGTCGAAGTGACACATAAAAGATAAGTTCCGTTGTCAGGAATACTAGTTTAATTTTTATATACATTGCAGTGATTTTAATGTATCAATTACATTCAAAATTACATCTCATTAGTTGGCTAGATTTTAATTTGAAGTAGAAACTTGCCAGAAATATCAAATATGATTTAATAACTTGGCCGCTAGTTTGAAAATCCTTAACAAAGTATTTTTACCCACAATCAATAGAATTCTGTTTTTAGTGTGTACGTTTACTTCCGTACAATGCTCTGAATTATGAACGTAGGTCAGGGCAAAAAAAACTTGTGCATTTCCTCACAAGGATTTGAAAGTCGTTAATGGCGCTTTTTATCAGAGCGACAAATCTCGAGCTCGGAGCTTCTTCTAAACACGCAATTCTCGTATATATGCAAAAGCATCCATAAAATAGCATTCTGCTAATGCAGTTACGAATTAAATTTTCTAAATTTTGAAAACTAAAATCCATAAAGAAGCTTTGATAAGTTTAAATGAATTTAAGCTTTCATGGTCTGTTATCAGTTTAAGTTTGTTATTATTTTCATTTTTCACTAGTTTAAAACCATTAATTTACTTGAATTTTTGCAGATGAAGTGAACATAGGCTGGAAAAGAAGTTATGGGTTTGAACGTCCACTGCATAATAAGATAACGTTTTTAATACCTGACCTCATGCACACTAGTTAAATACAAACGTACACAACTTTTGCACATGAGAGCTGTAAACGTCAGGGGTGCCCGGGATTCGGTTCGTGTAAAAGAGCCTGTAGCACGCGATTGCGAAGTAACTTTGCCTATACAGGGTTTGCCATACACGCGAGATCTTACTCAGCTGGGTTCATTAGCACGCAAATTGTCATTGAGACTTACACGAGTTTTAATCAAAATAACGTTCCTTGCTAGAAATATCTTCAAAATCAAGTAACTGCAAAACAGTCGTATTACCAACTAAACTTTTCTCAGAGATTGAAGCTTTTATCCAAAGAAAATTATTTCAGTACAATTAACTCCCACGTTAGGTCACTCCTGCGTTTTGTCCTTAAAATTTTAGCCGTCAGGTTTAAAACCGCCCCTCTCTGCCCCTCAGGTGCCATAAGCTTCAAAGTAGCGCAGCATCATAAAAATTCTAGGAAGCTTATCACGGCAACATCAGATCATACTCGAAAAGTGACATAACGTAGGAGTTGAGTGTATCTAATAAAAACGCAATATGTAAATTCTGAAAGCAAATTAGATAAATAAAATTTCTTTTCATTACTTTTCTTTCAAGATTATGTACAAGATATTAATTGAGAAACTAACCTGTTCGTATTTCTCTAATTCCTGGTGGTAGATCTGTCTGATCTGTGCAAGTTTAGCTCGGTAATCTGAGTGCTCAATGGCGTTGTCAGGTTGTCCAGGAGGTCCTGCAGCTGCAGCTGCGGAGGCTGAAGCAGCAGCACCAGCACCTCCACCCTTTTCAGGTCCAGCTACACCTTCTGCTATTAACATATTGTCTAGCCTCATTAGCTGAGGATCAGGTGGTTCCTCCTCCTGAGTATTCCTTAGCGAGAGTACTGAAAACAAAAAAAAAAATCAGTTTTAGACTAAAGTCTTCCTAAACTGAAGAAATTTTCTCTCAAGATTTTAAAATTAAGTCAGAATCTGCTCAATATTTGATTTAATTAGAAATATCAGACTGTTTTCTAGACTTCGAACGTTTTCTTCAGGCGATTACTCTTTTACTCAATAGTACATTTGAAACCTATTTCAGCAGACGTTACGAGTTTCGGTGTTTCTTTTTTTTCTAGGAACAGCTGCACACAAAAGTACCAGTAAAACTTTCTTTTAGCACGTGAAAAGGAAAAAGGAAGAAAGACAAAAGACAGGAGAGTGAATCGAGAATCGTTCGAATGTTGCGCCCGTCGCACATTTACCGATCATAAAAGAATCAATTTTGTTCTTTCGCTCTGTCCCCCTCTCTTTTACAGGACCCATCTCATTCGATTCTCTTTCTCACTCATCTAAGGACTACCGTACGCAGTGGTTTAGAGTGGGTGGTTCTACGTGGTAACAGTGGTTTTATTGTACTTTTATGGCGCATGATGGAGCTGGACGACCCATAAAAGCAAGAACTGACTCTTCCTCTCCTTTCGTGGCTGTATCGCATACAGCATCCCTCTTAGGACATTTCCCAAGATGCATTTCCGCCCTCGTCAAATCTCACCCCAAGAAGAGATGCTTGAACCTGAGACGATAGGCCGTAAGACGAGGATCTTTCTCAACTCAAGTAACTGCATTTGTGAATAATAAAAGAAAAAGGTCAAGTGTTGTTTATCGATGATATTCATGGTGAAAAATAAAAAAGCTTTTCAGTAAATTCCCTTCATAATAAAATATATTAAGATATTTTAAAAAGCAATTGTATATTTGATATAACAATTCTGTTTGTGCTAAGCTTCAGGATCAGTTTTCTATACTGAAATAAGTTTTAAGGAAAGTGAGAGAAACAAATCAGGAGATGGAAGAAGAAGTCGAGAAAGATAAAAGAGAAAGTTTCAAGGAGTTGGAAGAGCGTGAAATAAATGCGTACGACTAATGCATTTATACGAAGTGTAACAATTAAAGGTACTGGCGAAGGGGTTGAAGTTTCCTGACTACGCCCTTGGGACACTGAATGAGAATTTAAAAATTGGCTAGCCTGCCATTACGTCCTTCGGGATTCTCTTGTGGCTAATTCATTATTCTAATTTTTTAAATAATCTCTCTGAATCCAAATTAGTGAAAAGTGAGCAACTAATTTACTTTGGTAAAATCAGTCACATTGTTTTTGAACTATTCCGGAATATTTGATATTGGGGATAAAAACCACCCTACTAATAAACGACTTTTTTAAAATCACCGACGCACCCTTAAAACTCGCCCCCTATGGAAAACACCTTAAAAATCACAAAATCGACTTAAAAACCAAAAAGCCCACAACTTCATACAGATTTCAATACGTGAAAAATTATCCCTAATAATATCTCTCTTTATGGCGGATGTGAAAATACCCGGACACACTCCTAAAACCCACCCTATATAGAAAATACCAAAAAGCCCATAAATTTTTTCAGGTTTTAAGACGTGGAAACTTATCTTCAATAATCCCCCACATAATAATGGTGGGGATTATTAGAATTCGTCACCCGCGGCGACGAACTCTAAAAAGTATATGAAGAACTTTCGAAAGCGTTTAAATGATATATAAATTAAAATGAAGCAAGAAAAAAAAAACAAAGCTTCCCCTATGATGAAGCAAAATTAAGTAAATAGATATAAAAATCTCTTCCAGTTTAATTATAAACGTCTAAAGTCAAATCATAAAAATCACATCTTAGTTGTGCGAGTCTCGGAAGTTGATCTTAAACCCGTATCTATAAGATATGGTCGTTTACCGAGTGGAAGATCACTTCAAAGGAGCGCTTGGGGGAATAAAATTAAACGTCAGTCGCGGATTATTTTCGTCGCTCGCGCCCAATAATCTGACTATTAGTTTCGCCAAGGGGTGGTTCTCGTGCTGGGTGTCAAGGGGTCCAAAGGATCCTGGGGGGTCCTTACAAGCACGTAAACTCAGTTTTACTGGCAGTTAACATTTTACGACTCAGACGGTCTGCCGGTCCTGCAATACACACACGTTTTTCACCAGCTGGATTGTGTGAGTGTATTTTCATTTGTACCTATATATAAGTATGTGTTAGTGTGCTGCCACGCGAGAGAATACTCGCTACTCGAGCAGGCCGTTTGTGCCCGAACTACATTAATTTGACACCCAGTTGAAGATCAAGCTAATTGCCCGGCAACTTTGCGCGATAACGCTCGACCGCTTATAAAGGTGTACCCACGTGGTCGCGCGTCGAATAATTAAAGGTACTTAAGTGTGTACATAGGGGATAATTACGTAATTAGGCTATCGCGTTAGATACCTTGAGGGAAAACAATACAACAATTTTTTTCCTCAAGTGTTGAATGCCTTAAATCTAAAATTGGCTGCTTCTTAATTTCAAATTGTACTAATGTACAGTATTAATGACGTGGCTAATACCCAAGAGTCACAGAGCAATAAAAAATAATACTATGTAATTACTTGAGTTTACGACGTACAGTGAGCAGAGAATCATAAATAATACACCTGGTAACGCAAGATTAATCTTAAGTTACTTGACTATGTTTTTAATTACATACTTATGATTTCAGAAAAAACAACAATTTTAAGGGTGTTGGAGCCAAGTTCTAATTTGAAAATTAAATTTCTTCATTTTACGCAACAAATATTAAATTTGGAAGCTTTTCCTTTTGTAGAATTAATCAATTTTTAACTAGAATTATGTGTACAGAGCGATAAAATATCTATTTCAAATATTTTTTAAGTAAAATGAAAATATTCAATTTTAAAGTTAGATTTTGAATTCTTCGTTTTATGCAAAAAGTATCGAAATTAAATATTTTTCGTTGAGTAAAATGGAGAATAGAATTTTGAGCATAACACTTGAATCCAACACCCTTAACTGGATTGTCTTATTGACGCGGCCCCTCAAAACTTTATTGAGTACGAAACTTGAAATCTGAAAGGCATTTAAATTTCTGAAGAGAAGAATTTGAATATACAATTTGAAACAATGGAGAGTGAGAGTCTAGACTATGCAGCAGCCCTCGGAAATTCTCCGTTGTATCCGCGAGGTAATTCAGATTCGCGAGTCAGTATTGATCTAAACGGGAGCCATGAAAGCAATTAAGATAAGGTTCGGTAACAAAGGGTTGTCAGTTCTCGCTTTTCGATTCAGAGCAGTGAAGCGAGATGAAGATAGTGTTGCAAAAAAAAAGAAGAGGATGAAAAAAGTTTGTGCATGTTTGGGAAAGAACGAAGAGCACTTAGAGGTTGAAAAATACCTATATACATTAATCATGGGGTCGCACCCTTTCGTTACGAAATATTCCAGTACTTGAGAACGAATTCGTACGCACCCTTCATCATTTAGCTACAGTAAACGAAACATAGAGGGGAGAATGAATCTATTTACTGTTTATGCCAATAAATTTTTTTTACGATCAACATCAAATATTTCAAGTCAAGTTATATACCCCCTGCTTTTTCCACCGTGTAAATTATAGAATCATAGATTGGTAAAATTGTCTATAAGAAGAAATTTGAATTCAAAGACGGTTTTAACCAATCTTCTATTTAACTTCTTCCCTCCAGTCCCAAAATGTCTTCCTTCTGACTTTTCTTCTGGAGAATTTTTCTTCTTTTTCTCTGATCCATAAAGACCATCCTGAGGGTAATCCCAGCGTTGGAAGAAACGTAGAACGGCTGCTCTTTTAATCCAAGGGGTGAATTCTCTAGGATCACGAGACTAGGGGTGTGAAGTTCCTGAGGGAGCTGATATTGACACCGAACCGTAAGAATATACGGACCTTTCAGATTTACGAAGAAAATTTCAACGCTTCTCACCATTGCCAGAAAAGAAATCTCTTGCGAACATCCGTCCAATTCTCCAGGAAAAGAATGCTCCCTGGAGTATAAAATGAACGCAATTTCCGATTCATATAGCAACTTATTCATATAAATGAATTGAAGAACGTAAGATTAGGTAAATGTATTATTGTTACCAGTTCTTACTTCCAGTCTTGCTGATTCTTATTATTCATTTTGCAAGTTCTGCACTTTTTTATGCGACTTTTTATCGTCAGACTATATCTATCACAATGCTTTCTCATTCGCCGTGGCTTTTCCAGCCCCGTAAATCATAAGACAACTCGAAAAGCCGATTCGAATGTACACAATGTGGCGCCGGATGAACCGGGTGTCCGAAACGACTCGGGTCGAGAAAAAGAGAAGGAGGGTTGCGTTCAGACCACTTGAGTTTGACTTTATAAGAGTTTAACGACGTCTGTGAAATCGCAGAACGAGAGCATTACAGTTTTTCAGCTGCGAGAACTCTTTCAAATTTCAAAACATTTTTATGTTATTAACTTCCAGATTACAAAATACTCGTCGATTTCAAATTCAAAACTGCGAAAAAGTATTCATTTCTAGTTGAAATTTTGAAATTCCGGACTTATTAGAACGTTTCTGATTTTTGGACAAAGAAGAAGAAAGCACATCCAATCCAATGACAATTTCAGATGCTTAGCAACCAACTTGGGAAAATTCAACCTAAATTCCGCACATTTTTTTCAACCCCTCGGATGAAACTGAAAAATTATACAAGGGAGCTTGACATCTAATGAAAAGCATACAAGAGTCTTCAAACATGGTCGATCAGCTGTTGCGATTAGATGCGAGAGAAATTCTTGGTTTGGTGTGTGAGGTAGCGAGAGATAAAGCAGAGGTTTGGGGTGACAGGGGGAGAGCCCAAGAGCAGTTTCTTGATTCACTCTGGTGTGGAAAGGTGGGCGGGGGTTGAAGCACTAGAATCTCATTGTGGGGGTAGGGGGATAAAATTTTACGACAGCGAAATCGTCCAATAATTGTTACGGCTCGCTCTGATCGCGTAAAACACGTCGTAAAAGTCGGGAAGGGACGAAGGGTGGTTCTGTACAGAATTACTCTTAGCCCTCCTCATGGAAAGGGAATAGTGTGAGCATTATGCTGCGTTACATGATGTGTATAGTTGGAGTTGGACGACGACGACCCCTCGGGCGTCACGAAGCGCGTGCACGCATGTACGTGTGAGGGTAGAATCTTATCCCGAAGGCCAGGATCGTGCTCGCTAAATCCAATTCCCCCTTCGATAGACCCAAAGGCAACGATTACATTTTTTTTCGGCTGATACCCAGCGGTTCTCAGCCTCGCAACACGAGTTTATTTAATTAATTTTATTTCTAAGGTGCAGTGGATGCTTGGATTTTCCAAAGGAGTTTTATTGTTTCAGCCAATTTTTAGTAAAAACTATATATTATCGACAGGGAAGATTTGGCGAAAATAAATTCGCTCTTATGGTAATTACCACATGCCCAAGGGTGTTGAAACCCAGTTCTAATCTAAAAATTCATATGCCAAAAGTTTTGAACAGAATTATACAGAATTATTTTCAATGTAAATGATTCAATATTTTAAAAATGTTTCTAGTTTGTAATACAATTATTAATGTAAAAATTCGTTCATTTGAACGTTCAGAATTTTTCAGTCATAAAAATTCGATTTCCTCATTTTACTGAATAAATATTAAATGTGGAATTTTTTCCCTCTGTAGAATTAATCAATTTTTAACTAGAATTATGCGAACAGAGCGAAAATATCTAATTCCAATATTTTTTAAGTAAAATGAAAATATTAAATTTTCAAATTAGATTTTGAATTCTTCGTTTCATGCAAAAAGTATCGAAACTAAATATTTTTTCGCTCTATATGCAATCTTATATTTGAAAAAAGATTAGTGCTACAGAACGAAAAAATATTTATCTATAATTTTCGTTGAGTAAAATGGAGAATAGAATTTTGAGCTTAACACTTGAGCCAAATCTTTCAAAAAAGATTTTCTTTTTAATTTCTAATTAAATGTGAGGGACAAAGATGTTCGGTTGAGCAGCACTGATCTTACGTAAATAACCGGCTGTCTACTTCTCCAGTTCTAACCATATCCTAACTATATGCGTATGGCCCAGGCACATATGCATATAAGTGTGTGGATCGAGTTTACATATTATACTGAACAAGAAGCCAGAGTCGTGGTGAGATATTTTAATGAAATGCGGATGTTAGAATGACAGGAATGCTGCAAAATGGCCTAGGCGTGCTCTATGTTCCATGCTCGTTGAAAATACCATCTATGTGTGACTGCACTTGTGTATTTGCACAATGCACACATAGAAGATTGTGTACGTCCAACCAAGTTGTTTTATACGTTATAGGTTTGCGCATCCTGGCATACACTCAGAGAAAACTTTCATTAAAATTAAAAATTTATATCAGAAACAAGTTTACCGTATTCAAACAGTTTTGTTTTACCCAATTTGTTTTTGTGTTACATATACTTTAATATATGTAGTAATTATCCTAAGAGCAAATTTAGTTTCCCCAGCTATACGCTCGCATTAATATATATTTTTTTTGCTAAAACTAGGCCATTCACCTCCGTTTCGTATAGATGGAGATCAATATAATTTAATTTAAGAATTAATTATTAAAGTTTCTTAGAAAATCAATAATTTTTTTTAAAATTCTTTTCAAAAAGAACATTCTTAATAAATTAAAATTATTTAATCAAATTATTTAATCAATTTCGGGCCGATTCCACCAACTGTGATTAAATTTTAATCCTTGATTTGCGTACGAAAAGTATTGATTAACTTAAGTTAAACAAGGATTAAAATTTAATCACAGTTAGTGGAATCGGCCCTTAATCATTTTTCATAAGTTTATCTGTATATTGAAAAAAAAGCTGAAAAGGCGCTAATAAATTTCCAAAATAGGTGAAAAAAGGTCAATAGGTCTATTTTTGAAAATAAAGAATAAAATCCGGAAAAATACGTTCTCAAAAAGATAAGGAAAAAAGAGCAGAAATTTTAATAAAATTGTAAACGAAACGAAAGAAAATACTTAAATTATCTGGCAAGTCCAGCATTTCTACAATATATAGCTACAGCGCAGGTGTACCGAATGTTATTCCCGTGATGCTGATGGTTCAGCAAGAGTGGAGCCCCCGGATCGAACAGGTCCGTATCATTTTAACTCGAATACCACGCAAAAAAAGGTTGCTTTCTCGTAAAGATAACATTTTCTGATCAAGAGTTTTCAATTTTCTCAAATGGACTCGGGAACAGATTCTCTCCAGGCAGGAAGTAGATGAAGTTTTTTAAATAGAAAACTGTGGAAGTTGATAAAAACACAAGTTCCCGTTGAAGTACATTTCATTGGAAAAATAAATTCAATACTTCATTTTTAATCCACGAAACTGCAAATTATTCAACCATTGCGACTCTAAATGTGAAACTCTCTTTCAAATTGCAATTTTTAATATTTGAATTCGAAACCATTCGATCAGAAATTATTCAATAGAAATATTTTCAATCTAAAACTGTTTAATTATAGGATGTCGATCTATTTACATCGCCATATCCTACAATTATTCTTCAGTGAACCATTTAAATAAAAATAACGTCGAGTTTTTTATGATTTCGATTGAAAACGATCTGCCGCTATCTTTAGTTACAATGCAAATATTTTCCAACTGCAGGTAAATTACTTGCGAGTGTATCGCATTTTTTTGTGTCCCACCTATTTTGTGCTCTTCACTCGATACGTCTGGCAGTAACGTTTTCTCCGTTCGTTCCCTTTCTCGAGTTGGGAGAACGCATCGGAGGGTTGGGGGCGGGGGTGCAGGAGGCAACGTGGCGTATTGATCGAGTGGCTCTCGCGGCTACCAACACTACTTTCAACCCACCCTGTATATACGCAGGGGGTGTCCGATTTGCTGTGTGTGTGGATTTCCGCGGGCCCGCATGCACATAACTGTGATGCGTGTATTTGTGCACATTTACATGCGTGCCGAGAACTCACGTACATGAAATTGAAGTAGCCGCGACGCGGTGATTCGAGCTGCGCGTATTGCACTTGGTGAAATGGCCAATGGCCAGAAAATAATTTACTTCGCTCGAAAACTGAAACACCCTGATCTATGGTGTTTGGTACATAATAGTGAAGAGGTCGGCTTCCTCTTCCGGAAGCTCTCAGAGGGTCGAAGAACTCCGCAAAGCGATGTTTACACAAATGCATCACGTGCAGGGACCGTCTCTTCCGGAACGTGTCTTCAAGACCGGAAGCTTACATTGCTGAAGCTGATCCTAAAAAGTTGCTCTCGAATTGATACTGAGTTAACAATTTTTAGAATCTGCGTAGTTGAAGATTCATGATATGTACCATATCATTTCTGCCCTCCAAATGAAAATAGCCGTAACTGCAGATCGGATAAGTCACCTGTAACTTTTTCATATCGAAAATAAAATTCGTAAGAGCTCTTCTTTCTAGTGTCACGAAAAAGTGACAGGTGACGTATCTGAACTGAAGTTATGGATATTTTCATTTGAAAAGCAGATTTGGATGATTGCCTCATCTATATGCCTCATGCCAACAGACCAATAGAAGCTTGTTTGTTTGAAATACATTAGGCAATGTGTCAACCGCACCTGATTCTCTACAATTGATGAATTGATATTTGATTATTAAGCATTGGGAATTTAGTAATCAAACACGTCTTTTATTATCTACATTGGAATAACAATATCAGAAAAGAAGTTTCCAATCATCCCGAAATTAAATTTTTTTATTTATTTACTACCAGAAATTTAATTGGTAATAACTGAAATCTCACTTAGTTTTCTTACTAAAAGTTGAAATTTAAATATAAAATAGTGCAAAGCCACGTAAGAAAGTGTCTATGTCAGATTACTTCGTGATGTATGTCTGTATTTTTATTCCCGGCAATTTTATGCCATGGCATTTCATTTTCATCTATGTGGCTCTCTAGAGAGCCATAAAAGCAGTCGCATCTTCCATAGGATCAGCAAGGAAGAGAACTTTGTCCTATTTTACTTTTCGGCTAACCATTATCACTCGAATCTAAAACAAAGATTGCTCTTTCTAAAGATTTCCAGCATGGACCATAATTTCTAAGTTATCACATTCAATAATTCCTTTCCTATCTTTATGTTCTTATTCGTCCCAGACGTTATCGACTTCCTTTAAAAATGTATGAAAGCGAATATCGCTAAAATATCGGTCAGCACTTCTACAAATTCTTTTCGTTCCTCGTAAACATGAAAAGTCGCATATTTCAAACTGTAGCAGCAAAAATTACTTCAGCGCAGCGGGACTTCCTCTCCGCGATATTTTGCGTTGAAGTTATCGAGTGAAATGGAGAAGTTTGGTCGCCTTGGCGAGAAGAAACCCAAAGAAACCCGCGTAACAAGCGAAGCGTTACTTTTATAGCTAAAAAGAGGAATAGAACGAGGTTCCTTTTGCCGCTTTCGTTGAGAGACGAAGAGTCTACGCTTTTGTCCAAGTTTGGACGGAAGCTGGGCGACAGGAACACCCTGCTTGCTCCACCCCTGGGATGAAATGGACCACCGCCGCCGGCTGAGTTTCATCTCCCGTCTACGAGGGGCGCGAGACGCTCGATATCAAATCGTGGAAAAAGCATCGTCCGATGGAAAGGCTGAAGAACCATGAAAAAGATCCCACGAAAAATGTGGATACGCATCGGACACATCATGAAAATTTAATTCAGATGCCTCGATTTTCAGAAGCTAAGAGCACTCTGAAAATTTTCTTCTCAATGTAAATATTTCTACTCACGAACACCTTTCGAACATTCAAGATAATCTCACCTGGAACAAAAAAAGAGAAAAATTATGTTAGTTATGATAATAAAAATCTGTAAAAGTGATATAAGTAAAGTTAGATGAAGACTATTGCATTATTTTGTAAAAGGAAGTTTAATTCAACTCCAATGAATTGGATGTACTAATTTAAATCAATTCAAATTTGAATTGTCTCTCCTGCAATTGAAAATATGGAACTTAAGATTCATTATAATGTTCTCAAATATAGTCTCATCCACTTTATGTTAGCATTTATATTTACGAAAGCATTATTTCATTGTAATTGTGTCTGGCACGTTTTCTTCCCGCGTTTTCTTTGTATTTTATGTACGGAACATGCATAATGTATTGAAGCTGCAGAGAAGAGTCTTTACGCGCCAAGAATTTGAAATCGTGGGCAGCAGAAGAAATGTAACGTGATCCAGAAAGATCTACCATGAATTTTTGAGTATTGGTAGAAAAATACTTCTCCAGGAATCTTACTTTTCTCATAACTTTCCAATTTTCATCTCCATTTTCCTTGATGTTAAAAAATGTTTACTTTTTGCCAATAGACCAATTGCCGTTTAGTGTTTATAAATAATTCAAATGGAAACATGATCTCTTTTGATTCTAGAAAGCAGTATTCGAAAAATACATTTATAAGATTCAAAAAGCCGAGTACCGTAAACTATATAGTTCACAATACCCAAACGATTATTTTCACTTCATATTTATTGCATCTCCAGTAATATTTCGCTACTTTAAATTGACAACTGATAAAATTGTGGATACACGTAATAAAGTAAACCGACGACTCTCAAGTATAAGAGTGTCAAGCTTATTCGAATATTATGATATTCGAATGGGGTACCACTGTGCCAGACACACGGAACCTGTTGCTGTCGAGTTTACGGTGTTTTTACGAGCGAAGTTACAGTCACCCCTGAGTATAGGGGTTGAACACACCACCTCACCCCCCCCCCCCCTAACC
>UCOK01006191.1:0-38407 GCA_900474325.1 Synergus umbraculus | reverse complement strand
CCCCTAACCATTGAGCGATATTCCTCTTCTCTCATACATTTTTGAAGGTCCGAGTAAACAAGAAGACTAGAATGAGTGAAGAGTAACTAAGTAACTGAACGAGAAGGAACTAATATACAAATGTTCCAGGACGAGTCATCATAGTATCAATTATCGTCAAAAATATAAACTTTATCTTAAAACTTCTTAGAAAACCATAAACGATTTTTCAAGAATTTTTTTTGCGATTAACAAGATTTCGAGATGGAAAAAGGTAAATAGATAACGACTTATGATGACTGCAGAAGTTTTAAACATTCAAACTTCAACAAAACTTAAATCACATCTATACAACTTTTGTACTCCTACCTACTCTCTAAAACTGAATTAGTCAAATTCTTTTCTCACGATTTTAATTACTGAACGTTCACTGAGAATCAGTCAAAAGTCATTGAAATTTTCAGTCATCTTCACTAAACTACTAAAAATTTCAGTGACTTTTCACTGATTTCCATTAGATTTTTCGCTGATTAAAATCGTGAGAAAAGAGTCATTGCAAATCAGTGGAATTTGACTGGTAATCAGTTAAATTTAACTGATTCAAGTTTAGAGAGTATAACAAGAAAATTACACTCTAAATTTAAATTAGTAATGCTTAAATAGCAATACATATAGCGCTTGTACTAATATCTATGAAAATTCTGAAGAAGGATGTCTCACTTTTGGCAGGAAGCCTGCTTGGGTTGGATATGTAATAACGTCAGGAGAGGCGAGTGGTGAGTTTGGAAAAGTTGGTAACTTCTTTCTAGCATGAGCTGTAGGAAGCTTCGCAAAGTTTGCAAGTACAGTTTTGTCTCGCGCAATTAGAAGTTCTCTGCATTATTCATAACTCGCTATATACACGAGCTTTCTCGCCCTATTCCATCCCTTTCTCTCTTCTCTCTCGCGAATCTCCGCTTCTATACTCTTGATCTTGTTTCTTCTCCTGCTTATTCCTCTCGTCTTCCCTTCCTATATGGCCGGTATACCTTCTCTGGGGCGCACAAAACTCAAAGACCACCGTGGCGCGCCGTTGTACGCTTCATGAATTTTAATGAAATTTCAAGACCGTTGAAAACGCCTTTAAAGACGTGTGTGTGAGTCTGTAGATTGAGCACTTTATGCCTGCGATTGTACAAGATTAAGATTGTGTGTACAAGTTCGCATCCATTTATACGCTTCGCATTAAAAAGGGCAGATTAAAAAAAAATATTGTCAAAAGTGCTTTTTACGAGATTCCACTACTTTATTTAAATAAGATCAGTAAAGTTACATTTTAATGACTTTTGTTTTATTCGAGTTAATACTTCTTATCGAGAAATATCTTTTATTTGAATATGCAGAATGTTCTGTGGATTTTAAAACTAATTAAAGAGTTCTTTCCTTTTTCAATGGGAAAACTAGTGAAACGAGACTGAAATTAAAATACTGAAATAAAAGACTGATATAAAAAACGATAAAAATACTTTTAAATGATTGAGAAATCTATTTCAATGCCGGGTTAAATTCTTTGAGAAAAATGTAAGAGAGTGGGTTATCCTGGGAGTGGGCCGCCAGTCACCTGTCATTTTCCTTCACCGCCCTTTGCGTCGAACGAGAAACGTGCAAGAAGGGATAAACTTCTCAGGTTGAACTCAGATCGACTCACCCCAAGTATTTACTATGACATGCTCTCACGCTCAACATGTGACAGTCATTGTTCGACTTCACTATAATTTACTAAGTAAATCTGTCGTCCCGACCACATTCTTTCTATAAAGATTCATAATTAATATTGGATTTCAATCATTTATATCCAAGTACCCAAAACCCCAAATGTATTAGTATAAAACGACTTGGCATTTTAATTAGTAGTCTTAATAATTTAATCTCACTTCTCAACAATATCACTTTGAAAATGACTTTGATACAAAATTCTAATAAATTCAAATGCGTTTCGACCAAAAAGAAAAAAGCCATCTCTATAAATTCTCAGACCTAAAAAACCAACAGATAAAAAGCTGTCAGCAAAATCATCAACTTTTTCCCAATTTTATTTCTCCTTTTCTCATTCTGTTTCATATCTTCTACTTTCAAACAAAAACTCTTCGTACCAACTTCGTAAGAAGGATAATAACGCCAATGCACAAGTTCAAAACAATTTCTGCAAACGTTTCCCTGGAGTACATTTTTCGGAATAACAAGAGTGCCTTATTTCCTTCAGCATCCAAAGACACGATTGTTGAAACAGAAGCGTCGACGAAGTGAAATAATTAAAAAAATTCAGTCTGATCCTAGGGGGCGTCAGAGGGCCTAAAAATGACCCATGGGGTTGGGACGAGCATCTTTCCTCGCTCTGTGACTATGCAATCTGCATAGAATTACCATACGATTAAGAGGGCCTACTACCTATCACAAGGAAAAATATTGTCCGACTTGTTACGAGGGATGTCCAATTAGCCCTCGAAAGATCGTTTCTCCTGGTCAGTAGATCGAGATCTCGTAGTTCGAGTGCATTTTCCACATTGGACGCATACACCCACAAACACAATTGTGACCAGAAGCATATACATACATATATTTGTGTCTATGTGTATCTATATATGTATACACCACCTGTCAGAGACGGAAAGTTGGTGTCTGTGTGAGAGCTGCCTCTCGGTTTACGAGCTTATTTTACTGGATTTTTATGATATAACATACCCGCACCTAGCCAAGTGAAGTTTATAGGTTTGCGAGATTTTATCGTGGCGTAACGTATGGTTTGTTAAATCGCCGTTCTATCCCCACCAATGCCCACTTCAACCCCTTACACCAACTTCTTTCACCCTACATATGATCCTATGATACACACTTCCGCAAAGTGGGATCTCACGCGAGATTTTTATCATCACCAGCAAGACTAAGGTCTTTTTTTTGTCCTTTTCTTCCTCACGTTCTCGTGAGGATAGGTGAAGAAGGTAAACAAATTCAAAGTAGTTGAAAAAAGATGAATAGATGACGACCTATGAAGACTGTCATCCTAGTAAATTCAAAACTCCTCAAATTTTACAACATGAAAAATGAACATTGACAGTTGAAAATTGTCGAAAGTTCAGTATTGCATCGATAGTGTCCCAACTAAATCTGATCAATAATCAAATAATTTTTTTAAAAAAGTCTGAAATGGGCCATAAAAATCTGTAAAGTCACAAGCTTGGGAATTTTTTTTACAGTCACCCATAATTTATGTACAGGGAGTAAAGCCTTCAGAGGATGATGTCCGTAACGACTTCCTCTCTGCAGCGCCTTGTAATTAAAGCAACTTAAATGCAGATCCATTAAAGAGAGAACAGCGTAACTGCATTACGTCAACCTTGACAGTATAATGCCTGTTCTTGCTCATCGCATTTCTCTTTGTCCCTTCTCCTTCAAATGCAAGTATCCTATTATAACTAGATACCTGCACTGTATGTAGATAAAGCTGATTTGACTAACAAACTGAACATCTCTTGAGTATTCAAAGTTCCGACGCCAATCAATCGAACACAGCTACGCAATCTGATGGTCTACAATCGATAACCAATCTTGTAATCCAGCAATGCTAAATAAGTAAATTCATCGAGACTCGATAAGAGAATTTTGACTTCTTATATCCACTTTAATCCGATTTTATGATAGCGATTAACATCCCATCCAGGAATATAAACCACTGATAATCTCTGAACGAATCGACAATGTGCTACAATGCGAGAGAACTTGTATCCTTTAGCAGGAGACTGCGAGGGAAGTAAAGTCAGGATGCCTCGTTAGTCGAATGGAAGAAGGTGAAGAAGAAGTTTGAGTCTCGCACTGGCAGAAAGGCCGGTTCACCTTGACTGCTGGAGCCCCATCTGCATGTGCAGGGCCGCATTTCAGAATCGAGAAAACTGTAACCAGATTCAGTTCAAGAATACAAATATTCAAGAGTTGAATCAGGATCGGATTTCGTATTTGGCAAGCTCAATTTCAATACATTATTTAGCTTTCTCAATGCGTATGAAAATTGTAAGCATCGTTCGACAATTACTTTTGCTTAAAAATATTCTACGCGATGTTTTAAATTACATGAGATTAATCAGATCTAATCAGACTGACTAAATAATACGAATTAGTAAACAATTATTCCATTAGTAAAACTTTGTAATTAATTCACTTTGCGTACTTCTTGTCTTGTGTGAAAAAGCAGGAGCGATATTTCGTGTTTGTCTTCTATAATTGGTGTCATTAATATGCGATAATGATCGCATATTAATATTAGCCGCTTCCGCCAATTAGTTGATCGTCTCCATGCTCAGAATTTCAAATGATTAGACTGGGTTATCTACAATCGCGACAAACTTTTTACTGCTTTTTAGTATCATCATTTCGAATCGGATTGCTATCGATGCAATCTGTTTTGGTTTGAAGCTTTTCAAACTTGCATAAAAAAGAGAAAATTGTCATTAAAATCAGTTGGATAAGGAAGAATGTGGGGAAAGGTTGAGGCACTTTTAGAGGCACCCATGCATGCAATTTAAAAGTCGTCGCGCTCTATAGACCGGAACCTGGTGGGATATTCGAAGGGAGCTCACTCGTTCTGAGAGGGAGCCGAAGGACTCAAGAAGAGACGAAAGATCTGAGGGATAAGAGAGACAGAGAGGAACGAAGCGGCACAACCAAAGAAAAAGAAAACAGAAACTAAGGAACGACCGGAATGCGAGGCGAATTTTGCCAAGCTCCGGTATATTCTGTACGAATGTACATCTCCGAAGGCTGTCAACTGCGAAACGTCATTGACTACGCATGAGGGCCACAAGAGAGGGCTCAGAGCCTACTGAGAGCAATGAACGCACCAACAGAATCGGAGGAGTTTAAAACAGCTCATGTTTCTGATATAATATTTAGCAGTAAGTTCTGAATTATTTGGAACTTCCTCTGAAGATGAATTGTAAGACGTTGGATCCAAGTTCTAACGTCAAAATTCCATTTCTTCATCGTCAGGATGGCAAGAAAATTAAATTTTTCAATTTCCCTGACATTTACTTGACTTTTTGTTTTGTATGTTCAAATGAACAAAATATTTTTTCCTAATTCTATTTTATTCAGGAATGTTGTTCCACCTAAAAATAAAAATAGGAATTAGTTTAAAACATAATCAATATAAAAATTCATTAAATGAACGTTCAGATCTGTTTGGTAAAATAGGAAATTTAATTTTGAAGTTAGAATTTGAATCCAACACCATTAATGCCATTATATTGGTTATCCAATCTAATGCTTTCGACGTGGTAAGACCGTTATCAAAGCTAAATCATGTGGTGTAAAAAAAAACAGTAATTTTATAACTCTTACCGAAATGGAGTCGGCTGTAGTTATATTTGATGGAGAGTAAAGAGAATAGAGTCGCACTAAATGACGGGTATGAAGGCAAATATAGAGAAAGAGGCGAGGGAGCGAAAGGGAGCAACGAGAGTAGGAGGACGCGACGGTAGAAGAGTTTATGGGCAATGGTTGACGAGGCAGTGAAAAAGTACTAAAACCAAGAAGAGCAGATAAACGCTATGTTAAGCAGACCATTTTACCAGCCATTTAATATAATCAGCGCTCTCGTGGATCTCGGATAATTCAGATCAGGGCTGTACGAAGTGGAATCACTTTTTATTTCTGATCGAACTTCATTCATTGACATTAAGGATTTTAATGGATTAGATCTTGTCTTAATCTCTCAAGAATTGTCTGAAGAATAGAGATCAGAAAGCAAAACATCGTACCGTCACCTTAGTGTAGTAACCATGTTGTTTCCTAATATTCTATTCTGATTTAAACCAGCGTGAAGTTTCATTTTATTGCCTTTAGAATCAGAAATACACCCAATTTGAAGATCAGTTACACTGCAGGCCTCAGGGATGTGAGTAACCTCAAAGGTGGCACCCTGAAATCCATGGGGGTTTTCTGATCCCTTTTTTCTTGCAAGCTTCTTGTCGACTTCGACAATCCGTGACAGCGGGTGGTGAGCCCAGAGAAGAAATACGATACGGGACCCATGTCTAAAAATAAGTCACTTATAGATAGCGTGAAAGCATAGAAAAGTCAAACTTTCATTCCCTAGAAATTTAAGATACACAAAAACGCTGCTTGAAGATATAATCTTCAGAAAAAGAAATGTATGGTATTCTTTATAGTAAATACTTCGAAAAAGAAAAATAAGTAAAAGAAAAACAAAGAGGAAATACTGAATCTTGCTCTTACAACTAAAAGATTGTCACCGATGACAGAAAATTATTCTTTTCAAATAGAGAAGCTGCTTATAGGCATGAAGCCAGTAATGTCTAATGAATCTACTACGATGATCGATTAGGGTCGACCTTTTTGTCAATCAAAGAGGAGGGGGAGTAATCTCTGTATCGAGAGGGTTCAATGTCTTCTGAATATCAGATTGAATTAGGCGTTATATTGTGTTTGCAAAGTCGTATGTCATTCTTGACTTTCATTTGGAAATTACTGTTTTTTCCCTTTACAGAGAATTTGTAAAAAAGTCAGTACGTTATACTTCACGTCCACGATGATAATAAAGTTACTATTCTGCAGCTTTACTTAGCAAGATTAATTTTGTTTTTCATTGCATTCAAATCAAGGGATTGATATTTCGTTTTCAGTTTGAGGAAAGAGGAGTTATACTACATTTGTGAGACCTGTGAACCTTTTCCTTCAAACCGGTCTGAAAGACCGTATCAGAAATGTTCATAGGTAGAATACAGAATCAAAAGACGAATGTAGTATTGGTTGACTGGAATGTCGACAGCGACCCTCGTTGCCAGCACATAATACTCCTCCCTCAAATTTCGTTCTAGCAGAGAATATCGAGGTGGCCTCTGAGGCGGATTAGTGTTAAAGGCGTGGTGGGCCCCGTGCGGCAGAAACACTCCAGACTCGAGGGAACCCCAAAAATAATTGCGCGTTTCGTGGTCTCTTTATCCGGGCGTAAAGTAATCCAAACATCGCATAAAAATTATGTTTACGAGTATCAAATGGGCACAGGGGTTACAGCGGCTCCAGAATGTTGCTGGCGATATAAGGGGCCAGCGGACACAAACCCTAGATAGATATTCCCATTTAGTCGATTTAAATTTCTCTACTGGATTCCAAAGAAGAAAGAGTGAAAATAATGAGACTTAAATAATCCTCTGCTTCTTTTAAGATTACCACAATTTTAATCCTAGAGAGTGGTAAAAAAAAAAGTAAAACCTAATAATAGGGATCAGGATAAAGATGATTAGAAAACTCACCTGTCTTCTCCTTTATTTCACAAAGAACAGAGAACAGAGCTTGTTTCATCCTGTGGCAGTTCAGGGTGTGTTTTCTGGAAAAAAATAAATAACAACATTGTTAGAGGAAACAAGATTAAACAGAGTAAAAGCAAAATGTTTGTATGGTGTGATTATGCAGCAAAAAAGTAATTAGCATGGCGTGTTTAATTTTGAATTTTTTGTTTGAAATTTTTAATGGGATATCAAAACTATTTTTAATGAGATAAATAAATGATTGTTTAAACTGAATAACAAAAGCATAAACAGCCTTGAAAATAGTTTATCGTAAAAAAGTTGAAGGTAATAATTGAATACGTGACTATATTAAAATGCATGATCAGAGCTCTTGATAAAATCACTACATGCGCGACTGTACCAAAATTCAAATTTAGTTTTTTTAGTTAATGTGTTCGAACTATTGAAGTAGCGGGAATAAGTTTATTCTCATTTCAGATTGTACTCGACAAAGTGGTTTGTTATTTAATCAGTTATCGATGTCCAACACACTCAGAGTTCTTGTAAACACAAACAGTTCTCTCCCTAGTGATAAGCCGTGCCAATATTAATTTTTAGAACAATAAAAGACTTTTCCAGGCTCAAATTTGAAATACTCTGAAGAAATAGTTAAAAAAATGTTCGTTTAAATTGTAGATACTTGAAGTTTTGAACGTTAAAATAAATAAAATATTTTGTTCTGAAATAAAATTTGAAATTGATGTTTTTTTATCGAGTTTTTTGCTTAAGGAACTTAATCTGAATTTAGCAAGTTACAACAAACATCGAATTTAAAAGCATTTCTTAAAACTATTTGAGTTTCAGTGTGTTTACAACTAAAAACCTTCGAATTGTACAGCGTCCAACCACTAAAATTCTTAAATTTAAACGGAAGAGTTTTCATTTGCTATTAATAAATTCTAGCCTAATTTTTTTCGGTTATAATAGATCAAATTCTGACCAAGCGAGAAAAAATAGTTGGACCAACGACTTCAATTTAAAATAGCAAGTTTTATTGAAGATTTTTTATAATTATCATGATTATATTGAAATCATAGTCTTTTAAAATCTAGATGATTTTAATTTTACTGTTCTTTCAGAAATAACTTCTCGAGAGCAAGAACTACATACTTTAAACAAGAAAAAATACTTCTCAATCCAAAAAAGTTCAACATACAACAATGTTAGAATATAGCATTTGCCTACAACATTCTTTAGTAATTTTATCACGATTAGACCCTGTACAATCAAAAAGCAAGATTGTTAGAAACAAAAATAAAACCTGGAACTCATCTCCTGCTCGTACCTTGCTTGCGCTTCATCCAAGCTCTGATCTGTGATGTTCATAATAGATTGAAGAATTTCGCCGATATCCTGCTTCCTGGCTTCGACGGCTTGGTCAGGCCCTTGGGCCGAACCATCCGTAGGTCCCACATTTCCATAAGCACCAGTTTGTCCTGCTTGTCCTTGGTTTCCACCCATCAAACCAACGCTTGATCCACCGTGCTGTAACATTCTGCTGGATTCATCCATCAATCGAAAATTCGCGCGCTGATATCTTTCTCACTCTTGTGTCAAAATCAACCAAATCGAGAGACGATGAAACTCCGAACGTTCACAAACTCAACATGTGCTATCACTAGCTCATTAGTATACTCCGAAAATTATTCGAGGCGCTAAATTCACTAAAAAAAATATATCCTCTAGGCCACACACTTTGAAGACATGCGTTTCTTTTGGAGGTTATCTGCCTTCTTTGTCTCAAGATGCACTCTCCTCTCTTACTATGCTACTCAAAAAGAGCCTAAATCTTGGCAGAGAAGGCTTACTAGCGTGAAATGATTTTGCTTTTGACCTCACTATGTCTTCTTTTGTTTTGACGGATTGTCGAACTTTACGTATACACGGTTTCAAGGTCGCACTCACGGATGCTGGCGTACCCGTATGTCTCGCTGCTTTCTTACCTTTATCGAATTAACACAAAGATTTTTTAGAGCAGCAACTTTTCAACATTCCTCGTGCTATCCGTTAAGCACGGACATAACATGACCCAAGCACACTCCGCCTAGAAGGCAACGCGCGGACCGTGTCTGTCGCACTTTTCCACTCTTCTCCACACTATTAAAAGATTGCGACGTGTTCATGCACGGTTTAACAGTTGTGTGGGTACATACATTCGGCGGCCATAATCAAATTTGTGCGCATGTGCACACCACTGCGCGTCAAAGTTCACCACAAGTCGTTTTATCACTTCTTCCTTGAGGAAATTATAACACAGGTGATTGCAAAGATCAGGGTGCATCGAGTCTTATAGGATTCAAATTGTCCTGAGGAAAAGCGTCAGGGAAAAATATAAACTATGACGTGTTTGCGCGATACCGACACCTCCTACCCTTGCACCCTTTGCACAGACACTAACTCCGCCCACATTATAGGCCTTTTTTTTTGCAGGCGCTTTTTTTAAATTGTGAAAGTTACACGATTTTCAGACAGCCCGAGTAAATTATTTTTATATTGAAATATGGGAAAATTATTTTGAGAAAGATTCAACCTGCAAAACATAAGCAATTAGCGGACAATGCTGTTGGCGGTTTGGACTTTTTGGTGATAAATTTATAAATATGGCGGTAATATCAAATATGGCCGACGTAAAAAGCGGGAAAATAGTTCGAATAACTTATATTTAAAATGAGATAACAATCATAGTCACTTTTTATTATATTAAACACTATAAAATCCTATAAATTATTCAGTTTTATTGTATTAACATACATGCTTCTTGGAATTCTATCAATCAAAGATTTAAATATGTATTTTTTGGGTTTTTTAATGAAAATTTTATAATTTTCGAAAAAGGGACAGGTGCCGCCACCTATCGGATGTTTCACAAAGAATGTTTCAATGCGTCAGGGAAGCGTGCTCATTGTTGCAAGTTTTCGCATTTGGCGCGCAATTCAAAAGTGAAAAAAATGTAATTGTAATTAAAATAAATAATCATTCTTATGCCTTACATCTAAATCATCTAACTTTATTCAATTAGGATTATTTTTGTACAACAAGATGCCAACAATGACAATATTTATTGTTCAATTGTTCATTGATGTTCATTATAAATTTATTGTGTGATTGTGTCAACAGTTCAACACTGCTAATCCTATTCTATGTAATGTGGCGTGAGTAGCCGAGTGGCGTCGTTCCTATTAGTTCTTGTTTCCTTTTCATTGTTCATCACTAGTTAATCAATTCATTAAACAAATAACTTCACTTTTCTTCCGAAAAGGCAATTTCACTACTTCTCATAACAGTAAATTCAAAATATATCTCTCCTCATAAATATCCCACTTCTAGTGTTCGTTGCTATCCGGTACATTTTTCAACTTAACCTTACTGTTTAGTGAAAACCAGTAAGTCCAATAAATATAAATTTTAAAAATGACAGAAGAGAAGTGCTATTCCTTAGAAAAAGATGGTACCTACTGTTTAGGTTTCCCAAACAGATTCGCTCTTACTGAGAAAGAAATTTGTGATATTTTCTCTGAATACGGAACTGTAATTTCTGTAAGAACTAGCGGCGATGAACGAGGTTTTCGCTTTGTAAGATATAAAACATTGGAGGAGGCTGAAAAAGCAATTGAAAATCTGAATGGAAACAAGAAAATTCGAATTTTACCCAAGAAACCGAAAATCCAGAATGGCAATGAGAAAGGATCGTCAAAAGAGAACCAAAAGAACGGCTCACAGAAAAATGCTGGTATGTTATGTGAACTGCGTCAAATTAATTTTGTTATTGGTTGTAATTTCGAGTTGTAATCTACGTACTATTATGAATAGAAACAAAGCTTTAGCCAACATGACAAGATTTCAAGGGAAGAATGGATGCTAAATGGGTTGTAATTTTACAGGTTGTAAGAAAAAGACAAATCAAAATTCTCCAGATCAAGACGAGGATTGGAGTAATTCATTCAACGATGACACTTCCACTACTCAATCTGCAAAGCGCAAGAAGCCTACTCCATATGGTGGAAGTTACAACAACCTAGCAAAAGATTCCTTCGACGACATTGAAAATGAGGAAAAAGTTAGTGGTAAAGGGGAAAAAGAAAATTTATTAAAGCTAATGAGACTTCGTGCTACGCGAGGAGTAGTAGCAAACAATTTTGGTTCGGATTCTGCCTCAACTTTCGGTGATGAAGATGCCCCAGAGATCCAAGGTTTGATTTTAGATTATTCGCAAAATATTATAATTATTGGTGTCTGATTGAGAACTAATCAGGTGTAATTTAATTTTTTTTTCTCCTGCTGATTCACTGACATTTTGTCTTACAGATTTGAGAAAAGAGGATAGTGATTCATATGAATGCAGGATCAATGACCCTTTCGCTTTTAAATCTCCGACTCGACAGAAATCTACACGATCTACGAGAAATAAGAAAGCAAAAGTTAATGAAAAATTCTTGGATCAATTTACTAACGGAGATGATAAACACTTATCAAATCGATTCAAGTTACAAGGAAATATAAGCAACACTGAATTATCACTCGACGACGAACTTCCGGAACTAATGTCTACTGAGGAACTTAAACAGAGATCGATAAAGGGATCTGTTTGTGGCGATGAAAGCATAAAAATTATTCTAGCTGAAGAAGTTATAGTAGCAAACGTCCACGAAGACTTCAGCGAGCTCTATATTCTATATCTTCTCGAGAAGTTTGAACCAATTTCTATCACGAAGATGAAAACTATCCCAAAAAAAGGTATCAGATATTGTAGCGTTTACTTTAAATCTACGACTGATGCAATTGCTGTCGAAAAGAAGTTTGACAATTTTAATCTTTCTGGTGAGAAGCTGATTGTTCGTACCCCTCAGTTGCTGGTAAGCGAAGTAAGCGCTGCCTAACATACCCTATCATTTTCCAGTCGTCACCCATTACAACTACAGAAATATTAAAGCTGATACTTTTATTCGTTTTATTTGAACGTAGAAAAAAACAAAATGTATTTTAGGTTACAAAACCAAATTTTAAGTTAAATTCTTTCATTCAACAAATATTTTACCTAAGACAGTTTATCTCTTTTAAATATACTATAGAGTTTTCGAAAAAAAACAACTTTTTTTTATGAGAAAGTTAGATCGTTTTTAACATGAAAATGTTTAGTCTAATTCTATTATTTCTCGTAGAAATTTTTTTTTAAATCTTTATTAAAATTGCCTACTTAAAAGTTTGGCTATGGATGAAATTTGATTCTCACGCAAACTTCGCTCTTGTAATAATTATTCCTATTTAAGGATTTTATATTATTAGCTTTGTCGTTAAGGACTCTTAAAGTAAAATAATGTAAAATTCCTTCTCCTACGTCACTGTACAAAATGCGATTGAGATATCACTGATTCCATAATCGTGATGGTGAATTTTAACTTAAGAATTAAACAATTTCTACACTCTTAAATTTACCACCTTCTTAACAATATTATTTGTAAAAATTAAGTTTTTTCGAAGAGACGTCATTGAAAACAATGTCTTAATAATTTTTTAATGTGCCGAGACTTATAATGAAGACATAATTATAAAGTACAGCATTCAAGTTGTGATTTAAAATAATCTTGCCCTTGATGCATGAAATATTTTAAACACTATATTGTACTGGATTAATATTCTCAATTTATTTAATGAAAAATGTGATGTGCGTTTCAGTTTCAAGTAAAACCTTGACAAATATTTGTTCAAGAGAATTCTTAATCCCCATGAACAAATATATTCTCTTTGATAATATAAATACTTCCCCAAAAATATTCATGAACACAAGCTTTTAAACGTGTTTTAAGATTTGGTGTTTCAAATTCCTCAGATGTTAAAAAATCGTCTTTTCAAACTACATACTGAAGAGATCTTCATCTAACTTCAAATGATAATGTATTGAGTTAAATCTCAATTCTTAATATATCTTATTCATTTTAATTATATGCTTTTTTACTTTACAAACTTCTACACATTTGAATGATGCAGTCTAGTAATAATTTATATAAAAAATAGTGAAAAAAGCACTATTATATCACTCAATTCAAGCGTACAAGCCAATATTTTAATTAAAACTCAATTGAAGCTTTACCAAAGTTTTTCAATATTTCTACAATAAATCATAGGCATGGCTGTGAAGATTGAATCCTGAAATTGATTGATAAAAAGTGCTTATAGATAAGCGTTCTAAAATTACGAACTGGCTGTACAAATACAGTTGTACAACCACAGAACCAACTACAGTTGGTCAAATTTTTTTTCATTAGTATAAAAATTGCCAACTGTCTAAAGGAGGATAAATATAATACATACTTGACCTTACTTTCATATTATAATGATTCGATGTATCGAGGCAGTTCTGAACCTGCTTATTTACAATCTTCACTGATATTTTCTAGTATTTTTTTACAAAGCATCCTTGTGAAATCTATGTAACATACAAGGTCAATGTTTTATAGACAAATTATGATATATTTAAGAACATAATCGAACAACATTTGATCATGTTAAATAATGATTTTGTATTCATTATTAATATGTTGATTATTATAATATTGATTGTATAAACAATGTTCTATAATAAATAAACTGTTTTTTTGTTCATGTAGCATAGAACGTACTGCATTTCTTCAGACTTTTTCCCATTTTAATTTTAGTTACTAAAGTTGTTTCAACAATAAGAAATTAGAATTATTTCTCAATTACAGCAAAGTTTTACCACTGAATATCAATCCCTACTTTTTTTTTATATTTATCACAATATAAAATAATTTAAATCTATTTTCATTGGTTAATTATATTTAGAAAAACGTTTGAATCTTTTGAATTTTACCGCCGTTACTCACAAAATTGGACTAACCTTCCTTACTTCCGTTGTGTGACATTGGCGTCTGCGCAGTCTCGTAGTTGCTTACAGTTTACAAGGTTTACAATCTAAAAAGTTGTGCGCGTCGTTGTCGTTGTCTTTACACGTGATTTTTCTGAAATATGCAGTTAAAAATGACAAATACAATTAATTTAAAGTTTGTGAAACAAATATTGTTGGAGGAGGAGAAATATATTTCAGATGTTTTCTCAAAAATGCCTTTGTCGATTACGGATCCAGGTAAAATTCACATTTACTAAGAGAAATAACCTCAATCTTGCAGTGAAAGAACTTTTGAGTTTATTTATATTTTTCAAATTCTAGGAGGACAAGAGGAAGATGAAGAGGAAAGCATTGAATCGCATCATTTCAAAAAAGGTAATTATGCTCACTCCTAAAATTTCTTAATAAAAACAATATAGTGTGCAAACATAACCTGAAAATTACCTTTCTTCGCTTTTTTCTATATTTTCTCACTAGATTAAAAAAATCTACGTAATTACGTTTTAAATAACTTTTTGAATAGTATAAGTATTACTTCTAGTAACTGCTTTTATGAATTTTATTCTAGATACAAAAAAGTGTCAATATTTCAAATATTATGTATTGCATTTTTTACTCCAAAAAGATTATAATTGAAAATTTAAGGTGTTTATTGTTGTTACTTAGGTTTCTTGATATTTATGCTTTTTTCCTTTACAGAGAAAGTATTTCCAATCGCTGGCGAAGCAGGAAAAAGGGCTCAGACTTTTGAGGAACTTCACGCAAAGTTGGATGATCTAAAAAGCAAAGGAAGGCTCGATCATCGACAGAGGAACATGAAAAAAGTTTTAAAAAATAGAATCAAAAAGAAATCAAAAAATGAAGAGCGAAAAATGCAGAAAAAATTAGCGAGAACAGAACAAAATGCCGCTGGTGTGTCCAAAGTCAAAGAAGAGAACGGAGAAGCTCCTAAAATTCCTAAACAAAAGCCTATTTTTAATTCTGAGGGGCACATGGTGTTTAGCAAATTTGACTTTTCTCAAATTGGTACCAAGCGAAAATCCAAAACTGAAAAGAACCCGAAGAAAATATTAGAGAAATTGGAAGAGAAGAAACAGAAGGTAAAGGAATTAGTTGAGAGCGGAGAAGTGGAGAAAGCGCAAGAAATGAAGGAGAAAGAAACCTGGAAGTCCGTATTAGCCAAAGCTAGAGGAGAAAAGGTACAATTTATATTTTAATACTCAGACAAATAATCACAAGAAGTAATTCAAATTAGTTTTATTTAAATCCATCATTTATTAATGCATTGTACTCTGTTATAATTAGGTGAAAGATGATCCAGAGCTTTTGAAAAAATCAATAAAACGAGAGGAGCAGCAGAAGAAACAAAGCTCGAAAAAATGGGAATCAAGGATAGAAGGTGTTCAAAAAACCATTCAAGATAAGCAACAGAAACGAACAGAAAACATCATGAAGAGGAAAAAGGACAAAAAGATGAATAAGTTGAAAAAAGCAGCCAAAAAAGGAAGAATTATTCCAGGTTTTTAATTTTAGTTTCTCGTTATTATTGTCAAATAAAATGATTAATTCAACAAACGTTGCAGTTGTGGATAGCTCAATTATCAATTTTTTCTATTTCTCAAGCTCATATTAATTACTATTTAAACATATTATTGTTGCTGTATTTTTGCCTAAGAATCGTGTAAAAGAAAGTCTGTTATAAAATTTGAATTAAGTAAATTTTATTCACTGGTTCTTTAATAAGAGACTGGTTTTTTTATTCGATTAATTGACTACATTACTTAATGATTTCTTTCAGTATTAAGTAGAAAGGGATTTTTATTTTTAGGCTACAAGTTTTAGACGTTCTCCACGTTATTATGACAGCATAAATCTTTATTTTGAACACAAGTTGTGTAAAAATAAGAGCAGACGAAAGATAATACATTACATTTTGTACTCTTTCCATTTTAAAATCGGGTAACAAGTAATAATTGGCATCACGATTATTTATGTAAATAATTTCCATCCCTAATAATTTAAGAAATTATAAGCAAAACTTTGATAACTTTCAGATGCATAATTCAATAGAGTCTAATACCATTCTCTCATACGATTTTCCTTTTTAATTATTCATCTTTATACACAATATTAACAAATATGACATATGTACAACGTCGATTTACGATCAATTGTGATCGAAGAAGTGGCACACAACTGGTAATGCGATAATATAATACAGTGTTCATATATATTCCCAGTGTAAAAGCTTTCTTTTCCCCACTTTGTAGGAGAATATATTAGCCTGTTACAAAATTTATTCTTCTATCTAAATTTAGCCTTTTGGGTGTGAAGCTTAGGTACAGGTTGGTCTCTAGACCCTTTATTTAAAATGATGAATTCAATAAGGCGAATGTGGAGAAAAATGTTTCTCTAAAAAAGAACAACAGCAAGGCTTCATACATAGTCTTTCCCCTATTTCTCTATATCTCCCCTTTTTTGTAATTCATTTTTGTTCAATATAGTTCCTGTATTAATTATTTAAGGGAGATTTAAAAGAATTTTTTGCTATGAAGCCTTTTATAATCTGTAGAAGTGGTGGTTTCATCTAAAAATAAGAGTTGTCAGACCATTGTGCAATGTGCAAAGCTTACAGATCGAAAGCACATGATGGAAAACACGTGTCGTTTGTTGTGTTAACAATTATAATTATTAAGATTGTCCATTTAGTGTTTATTTTCACACAAATCGAAGACGGAGGTGATGAAGACAGTTCAGATTAGAAGAGTCCTTGTTAGTAGATAATTGGCAGATCCAAAACAAGGGACTGGATGAAACCTCCGCCTTCGGGCTCCTGCTAGGTGTCATTCGTAGCAGTTACTGTGTTCGCGTGAGTTAATGCTGTCCACAATGGACTGTGATCAAGTGGCACCGGAACAGATCTTGTTATTTTTAGAGACCTGCGAAAATTTATAATTTTCATAATTACGACAAAGATATGTATTAAACTTCTATAAAACTCTTCTTTTTCAGATTAAAGTGTCATCAGAATTTGAAGAATATAGAAGTATTATTTCCTTACCCAGGTGGTGCCAGAGCTAACTGCTAGTCAGGACTACTAAGTTCCAATGCAGTACTTTGTTCAGCATCGGATCTTTCTTCAACAACCGTATCTAATTCCAAACTTGGAAAAGCTCTTGAACCCCTGTCGCTTCTCAACGAAACTGGTCTCACAGGCCTCTCAACTCCAGCTGAAAAATACAAGGAGAATAGCTATTACATTAATCGAATTTCGGATTTCACATTGTTATCCTCCATCGTAAACTGTGCATTGTCATCAGAAAAAATTAACAGCTTTTTTAATAAAAATACATACATAGTTTAAAATACAATCAATACGAAAATTCGTTCACTTAAACGTTCGGAACTTTTCAGGCATTGAATCGACTGTTCTTTTAATACATACTGGGAATTTATGTGGATATTAGATATGTAGACTTTAAGTAGACTTCCAGAGTTCATATCTGTCATTGTTCAATATTTGGCCATAATTTTCTTTGAAATACGAGCAGTAAGTTCAGTTTTGCTGTCCAGGTTGGCTACATATGCTCGTAAAGGTATTCGATATAGGGTTGCCATTTGTTAGGGATTCAGTCTCGTAAATCTTGTTCCAGGATAGTAGGTCAAGCTATAGTAGTTACAGGGTTGTGTCTAGTCAGGGGTTTTAGCTTTCTTGAACTGTTTTATGTCTTCACACGTCTTTCCAATTTCAGATTGACAATCGTGTTCTCAGTAAGTATTAGTAACATGACTTTTATCATAAAAAAACTGCTGAACATTGTGAAATAACACATAAACTTTATGTTTGAATACTTTTTATATCTAATTACATAAAGAGTAATAAGTTTCAGCATAACTCTATTCCTTTTATTCTTCCATTTGTACATTACTTTATTATTTCCTTTTCAGACTACCCCCTTCAGTCGAAGTCATAAAAATTTTCGCAGGCGAAGCACGACGACCCGGAATATTCAATTCAAGTTTCAATCTGTCTCTGCACTCCCTTTATGTTTGGGTATTCCATATCACATCCACGTGGAGAGCCCTCTTTTAAAATCGAAGTCACATGCAAGATATCTGTGTGGGAAGTGATTGTTGGGAACTTTTACACGAGTTCTTGGTCGTTTGTATATTTGAGTGTTTTCAATTTCAAATGTTTGAAGAGCCTCGATTACATTTGAAAATGTCACCTGATCGAAGTACCTCATATTTCCCTTGCTGAGAACTCTGGAATCTGAAAGCTCTACCTATTTTATTACAAGGGAGCCATATGGTGCGTCACTATGTTCCCACACTGACATTAATATTTGGAGGTGGTTATAACATTCCAGGTACCATTCATATCAAATTCTCCATTTCAATGCCCTCACAGTTTGTCAATGAAACTATCTTCTATCTATAAATCATCAAGAATCTCGAAATAACACTCGTACTTAAATTCGAGGAATTTTTAGTGACTCTATTATTAAATAATGTCCTTTGCTCAACCTCTTGCAATTTTTAAATATAACAAGAAATGTAAATAGTCTATACTTTTTGTAGGAGTATCTAAATTTCACTAATATTTAATTCATTTAAAGTTAATTCATCAGAGATTCTGGAAACAAGGAAAGAGTTTCAGCAGAGACATTTTTTTTTAAAGTTTTTACATCATTGTTTGTTTCGCACTGGAGGCACTTTATCTTTATTTGCGCTTCCAGTCATTTCTTTTTTGCAAGAACGAAATGAAAGAATTCTTATGAGAATAGTGTCCCATTTTTTCCACTCTTGTTTTTTCTTTTTTTCTTTTTAGTTTGAAGGTTTTTTCTTACCTAAACGGTGCACTGGGCTGAATCGCACCAAGCTGAGAGCACCGTGGTCGAGATCGCAATTTCTTCTCCTCGCTCTTTCACGGGCGAGTTTTGCTCTTCTCCTCAGGCAGCAAATCACTAAAAGAGCCAGAAGTGGAAACCCGAGAATACAGGAAACGATCGGCACGATTATGCTCTCTGGGGATACTGAAAACATATATAAATCGAAAAAGGTATAATTTATCAAACAAATTGGGCAATTTTTTTTTTAAATTATATATTTTTTTCACATTGCCCATTTACTTTCATGTGGTGATATATGTAAGTCAGTATAGCATAAATTTTAATAATTTGGATTGCAAAATTTGTTCGAGCAACATCACGTTATTGATTTTGGTGGCTCAAATGCAATAACCTGCATCATTTTTCCTATTAGGGCGCATAATAGAGTCTGGTTGCCAAGTTAATTTACTCGAAAATTGACTTTCTGCTGTGTGCAGAGTGCTAACTTTGTAGAGGATGTGATCTATTTTGGGGAATTTGCTAAAATTTCAGTATGGTGAAAATACCTGTTGAAGCAACTAATTTAAGCTTGCTGAATTAGTCCTAATTAGATATCTAGAATTGTGTGCTGCTAATTTAGTTTTCTTTGCAATATTCAAAATTAGTAATGAGGGGTATATTGAGTTATAGACGTCTACTCAGACAAATTATTTTTTTTTTATGGTTTTTCATCAGCAATCAAAGATATTGTTTGCAAAATCATTGAGAATCTTTGAATAAAAAAAAAATTCGTCTAAATAGACGTCTGAAACTTCAGCCCAATAAATTTTGTGGCAATGATTCATATATGTATTGTTATAAATGATATTTCCAAGGTCAAAATTTAAAAAAACGTCATATTTCACCTTTTTCCACTTTATCTCAGTGAATATCAGTTTTAGAGAAACATATTGAACAAAAATTGTAGAACGCGAAAAAATATGCCTTTTATATTGTATATATTTTCTCGAATAATAATATGGTTTTTCAGGACAAATGTATTCAGAATAAAAGATGTACTTTTTTACGAGCTACAACTTTTATCTAAAGCATTTTTCTCTGAAGCCAATACGTGTCGAGATAAGCCTCTGACCTGTCACATTGCGGCAACTCTTATTTGGGAACATTTGGGAACATTTGCGAAAAATAGATAAGCGCGGTAAGCTGGTCAGAATTGTGAGTTCATCTGTTTTTCGATGATTGTTTAAGTTTTCTTGAATGTAATTACATTAAAGATTACATCTTTTTAAATTAAGTTAAACGCTGTCAAAATTCTGCTTAAAATGAGCCCAGGACGAAGTCACTTTGTCAATTTTTATAGAAAATATTACAAAAAATAGAATTTTAAGCAAGCGAGAATTATAAGTTAATATTAGGTTTATATTATAGTTTATATTATAAGTTAATATTAAAAGAAACTGAAATTCGCTTTTTTGGGGCTTCATTATTTCACAGGGAACATAGAGAACTAACATAATAAAAATGTATTATTTACATTTAATATATACTCGCTCGTTTCACTCAGAGAAAAAGTTTGTTTAAATCAAATAAACGTATATTTGCCTCAGAGCCAACTAAAAAATATCTTTGAATTAAATAAAATTTATTCAAACAAACTTTTTTTCTAATTCATGTAACTAGAATTAGTAATAATACAAGTGAGGTTTCCTGTGAAATAATAAAGTCCCATATCAAAAAATATTTGTTTGAATTAAACAAAATTTGTTTAATTCAAACAAATTTCTCATAGAGAATCAGAAAAATATATACACCCAACATTTGAATAATAAATCTTGTTAAGAGAATATTGAATACTAATCAATTTGAGAATAAAGTAGAAGCGCTATTTTCTACTTGAAAATCCTGATGAGACGAGGCCGTGAACTAACTAGCATCCTGTATTTCGATGAAATCACGATGCAGTATTCAAGTATTCACGATGCAAGTGGATGCAAATGTTGTATGAAGGTAAACTACTCTGATTAAATCACACTGGCCCATATGCTCGTGTTGAAAGTGGCCTATTTCTTGGTTGGCCTAGGGCTATAAAGGGCAGCGCTTATATTCTTCTAAAATATATATCAAGGTACTAAACCTCATTGTAGATACACGAAATTGTGTGCCTGGGATTACGTGTTGAACTTGATCCTCGTTTCTTTCCTCCTACTTTCCTGGATCGATACAACATTCCTTTTAAGTGGAACCCACCCTATACAGAGAAGTTCTCAAGGGTTATAGGCTCTAAAGTTCGGGAGAGTAGAAAACCTTTTTTTTAAATTAAATTAGTTTAATTTTCACTGAAGGGAAGTCTCATTTTATTTCCACTTTTTTCTTACTTTACGATTAGTAGATTTTTTCTTGAAAAATTAAACGAAATATATAATGCAAATTCTTGAATCATCATTATATTTTAGTATTTTACTCTGAATATATTCTGAGGGGGAGAATTGAGTGGAGAGGGATGAGCAGGGAGTAGGACAGGTCAATGTTCAGTCAGCCAGTGAGATTCAGTAGTAAAGGACCATGTTTCGTAAGCCAGTATCATGAAACTGGGGGCGACAACTTCTTATAATATCGAGAGAGAGAAATGTAGGGATAATGCCTTTTTTCAAACTAAAAAGGAAATATCTATACTCTATTTATCAGCATTCACAATATCACAATATTTCCTCTCGGCAATTCTAAATACTCTTGGATCACAAGTGGTTTCCGACCATTATAAAAGCGGGAGAGAAAGAAATAATTTCCATAAATCGTATAATCCGCTACGACACAAATCCGGATTGTGAAGGGAAGGAAAAGGTTCTTCAGCTCCAGGGAAATTGGAATTATAAAATGTTTCCCAGAAGTGGTGAAATCGCTACTTTATATACATTTGAAGATGTATTATTTTATTATTATACAAACTAGATTAAGTTTCAGAATTATTTTTTGTTTAAGGCTGCTTTTACACGGTATATATAAATATACATTTTTTTATAATTTAACTGATATATATTTCTCTTTTTCTAATTAACAATGGAAATTCAAGCCCGCAACTTGGAGTTTTTATATCTGAACGGCAAAGTAGGAAATTAAAAGTTTAATTAAACGACGTCCACTCTGTAATAATATTGCGTCAGTCACAGCCTGCTGTGAAGTCCCAAACGTGTCGTTATAAATTATTACAACGTGAAAAAAATGGATGAATGTAAAAAGGGAAACAAAAATTTTTTCCAGAGAGTAGTGCGAAGATTATTGGTGTATATAGTGGCGCACACATATCTTCGTTACCGGTGGAAAAGCTCCAGCGAACCAGAATAACTTCTCATTGTTCAGCTTTCAAACGAAAGCGGAACAACGCATTTCACCTGCAGGCAACGCGGCAATTTAGTAGCCTAATCAATCCCTTTCCGCAAGTGTGATAAGCCACCAGTGCAATTATTGATTACATTCAAGTGTTTGTTGACGTCTACGGTTGTCATAAAATTGCTACTTTAAAATCTAATTTGGCACTTGTAAAACCAACTTAGTACACTTGTTACACTTTATATTCATACATCAGTCGAAATTGTTCGTCCACTCTGAAAAGTCATATATTACTGCAGTTTGTCTCTTTTCGCGAACATTTTATCTCGAAATGAAGGTAGAAAGATAAAAAGATAGAATTGAGAAGTTAATTAAATTCTTAAATTCTTTATTAAATTTCTGTGAGCTTTATATATGATGTTCAAAAACTTTAAAAAAAGGTTTACTTTAGCGATACTAATTTGTATTCTGTGTAAAATGAAAATGCGCCTCTGAAGAATTATTTTAAAGAGTTAAAGAGAGTAAAACTCTTTTTATTCAGATATGAGAGGAACTATTCCTCCTAGGTTTTAAATTTAAAACAATGTTCAACTCACTGATTCGTTTTTAAAACTTTTACACTTTATTTTCTACGGAAAGAGAAATTGAACTGTTAAATATTTCAAAAAGTTTGCAAATAGCAAACTTTGACATGAATTTTTTACACGTTTTTTTCGCGAAAATACTGCATCTCAGAATCCATTATAGATAATGAGATTTTTGAAAAACGTTATTATGTTAAGTGTCTCTTCAAAATGAAGATCCACTTCTAAAATATATGTTTTTACAGCTTTTTACAGCTACGACATTAATGACATAGGATAACACAATTATGTGTTAAAGGAAAATATCAGAAATTCAATTTCAGATCACTTTTATAATACGTATTTCGTAAAAGCGAGCGAATAAAATTAAAAAATTCATTTTCGACATCTAAAATTCGAAAATAACAGAAATATAGTAAAATATGTAAAATAGGTGATTTTGGACTTATTTCCCATTGGTAAATTATGCAAAATCTGAAAATAATTCTGAATTGAGAAACAGGAATTATAACACTTTGGTAAAGTACCAAGTGTTCAAAGTTGAAATTTATTTATAGGTAAAACTTATGCCTTTATGGGCAAGAATTAATCCTAATATGCCGAGTAATTTATTTCCCGAGCAATAATTTAGGGAGGCCAGTTCTGTGAATTAGGAATATGAAATACCAGGGGACCTGTGAGAGCATAAATTAAGTAGTACAGTTGGCACACCCACTCAGCAATTATTTTGGCATTTCAGTCCAATGAATGCTATTTGAGTATGAATTTACATATTCGAAAAGCTCACTCAAAATTGAATTTTATAATATGAATTAAATATATGTATATATTGAACAAATATTTTATCTATTCAGAAGTTTTCGTTATTGTCATTTAATTTTCTAAGTCAATGTTGGACGAAACTCTAAATTTCAGTGAAAATAACCAAAAGAGGTATAATATTTCATCCCCATTGCAAAGTCAATAAACGTCAGCTTCTTTTTTACATTGACAAGAAAATCGCTTAGCAAGTCCATACAAAAGTCCTACGACACCCTTTGTCAGATGTTACAGTTATTTGAGAAATCCACTTACATCAATATCTCGATCCCCTATTTGTTTTCACATTCTGCGCCTATTGCTTAGGCAGTTTGCTACCCCTCGTTTCTCTTTTATGCGACAATTTTCAGCATACCAGAAATCGCATTTTGGATATTTTCTCTGGCAGGAGACATGATGGATATCCTTTTACATTATTTGGGATAGAATTCCTTTAGCAATTTTTCGGACAATTACGCCTGACGAAATACATAAATCAGGATTGTAAATGAGAAAAATATATGAAACAACAATATATGAAATATTTTCCCTTAGAATATGATTTAAACTATTATAGTAATTTATTAGAAAAATGTAATATTTTTGTATATCCTGTTTAATCAATTATAATAAAAAAGTTTTCTTTAGCAGTTATTTACTGGGGTAATAATTTTATTATTGGCCTAAAGTTCTTTATATGCATATTTTTGCAATTTTCTGTTTAAAAACAACCTCAGGTTTCAAAGCACCTTATTTTCCTTTGGGGAAAGTTTTTCCAGTGGCAAAATACACATCAAAGTTAGTAGAGTTGAAACTCTACTAAACTCTTACCCTAGATATTTTTACTAAAATTGTAGGGTGAAGATTATGGCCATAAAATGAACATAATATTTGCGCGCAGAATTCTTCATTAGCTTACTGGACCAAAAATACTATTAAAACTTCTGTAAATATGGTAAAACTGCTCTTTCAAAAAGTGTTATTAAAGATGCCGTATAATTCTGCAGCCAGACCCTTTTCTGCTATCGCCCTGCACAGTACTCACTTGCCCGTTGATTCTCTAATTAAATTATATCCTCTGGCCACTGAACAGCAGGGTGTAATTCTACTTCTGGAAGGTCGAAAACCCTCACATGATCCTTGAAGTGTTTAAGTTTCTGGGCAGTAAACGATTTTCTATAAGGGGCCGTCCTTAAATTACGTGAGGCTGTTTTCTGCAATTTTGACCCACGTACCCCCCTCTGTAAGGGTCCTTAAGTTTTGATAAACACCCCCCCCCCCTTATATCTTACATAACTTTTTTTGAATAAATTTTTTCTTAATATTATCGTGTGAGACAATATAAAAACTTCGACTCTTTTCAAACGAACATTTTAGACTTTAAAGGAGAGATAAAAAAATTACATGAAATATAACATTTTGTTATTTTTTTTAAATACCTCTAGAAGTTTGATTTTCAGACATTTTCAAAAAGGAAAAATCTTACGTAAGAAAGTTTTTTTTTGATTTTCAGCCCCTAAGTCAGACTGAAATTATTTCAGACGTTTATTCTGACAAATTTTGTTCGATTCGATTTTTTTTTTGTTTATTTCCAAAAAATAGAAATCATGGTACAAAAGTATAAAAGTGGGATATTTTCAACCTGGCTGAGATCAAAGATTCAATCAGAAGGTACTATAGAAAAAATATTTATTAAAATTTCCCTTTGTGCAAAAGAGTGAAACTAGACGAAAAATAGACAAAACTGAATTTGTTTTATGGTAAGTAGCACATGCTCTTAAAATGATTTTATGATAGCATTCCACATGCCAGGAATTAATAAAGAACTGCAATGCTTATCTTGAATTAAGTTTTCCACATTTTTGAGTAACAAATTTAATATTTTATACAGTTTTCTGTGAGTTTTTATCGCCTATTTGATATCATATGGTTCAGCTGGGCACAGGAAAACATTTTCGTACTAGACACGTAGTATAGCGGAAAAAAGATGTAATTTAATCTACCCACAACAGCCAAGAAAAAAGTTTTATTATGTAAAACAAAAACGGTGAAATATTTAACCACAAGTTTGTTTACGAGCGAAATTTACATATTGAAAACCGAGGGGCAGGGGTCAGAAAGCCCACATATTAATTTAAAATTAAATATGTATCTACCTATAATATATTTTCTTCTACCTTGCCACCTCATTATTATTGTCCTTTTTTTTATAATGTTTATTATTCTCGTTTCTTTGTCTTCTTTTCTTTTTATCTCGCCTTGGTATTTCTGCTGAGAAAGAAAAGATGTAGACAGCAGAAGTAATTTCTCTTTTAGGTCTACGTCATCACCAGGAGAGGGTCATCAGTGCCAAGCTCAGACTTCCAGAGTTCCAGCGCTTCTCTTCGTGCATGAATCTTGATTGGGAATCTATATATAATGATGTAGAAACTTCTAAATAAATGAGACTTATCTCGCAGTTTCAATTTATTTCTTTTAAAGTGATAATTGAGATAAGGAATTAACCATTTTTTGCTTATCTGTCGTAATTACTCTTTCAAATAATTTTAAGGAATTTAAAAGGATTTCTGAGATTTCAAGTGGTTTTAGGTAATTTTTAAGAACTTCAGAAGTACTCCAAGAAATTTTAAACGATACTAAAGAATTTAAAAGGATTTTTCACAAAATTACAAGCAATTTTAAGAAATTTAAAAATATTCAAAAAAGTTTTAAGAATTTGAAGTAACTTGAAAATGATTTTAGATCCTTTTTTAAATCCATCTCCTTAAATTCGGTAAAATCTCTTGAAATCCCTTGAAATCTTGTAAAATCTCTTGAAATCCTTTGAGATCATTTATATTCATAATAATACAGCTGAAATATCGACTTTTGTTTTATATAATCACCGCAGTCCCTACCTTTAATTATCACATGGCTATACAGACAAGACACGTGAGGGCAGCCTTCTCCATGAGTATATGTAGTGATTTCTCATTTTACCTAAAAGCGTCAGTGATGACCTTTACGAAGACCTTCTGGAATAGGGAATCGCGTGTTCCAATTGGTATACAAGTAAGAAGTTTTCTACTTTCTTAAAACTGAAATTAGGTATCGTACTGAAAAAGTACTATTTCTTTTTATTTGTTCCTATAATTATTTTTCTGTAATTATATTTCTATAATGATTTCCCTATAATGATTTTTCTATATGTTTCCTAAAATTATATTCGATTAAACAAACAAATAATATTAAAATACTAATGATTTTCCTAAAATATTTTTTCGTAAGGGTTTAAAACCATGTACCGGAAAAATACTGAAAATTCTTTTCATGTCCAAATTACTGTTCTTACCAGTAGTATAAATGAGTACAGTCGGCCTCTTTGATTGTGGAATTGTCGGCACTGTGGGTCGTCCAGCTTTTACCTCGACCGACATTTTTGGTCCTGGTTCAATAATTTTCCTGAAACAAAAGCATCTCTTTTTTACCCTGAATTTATAGACAGTCATTTTTTTAAAGTTGGATATTTATACGACTTCTCGATACAAATATTGGTAATGGAAGAGGATCGGCTGTTTTTACTCTCTAAATCTGAATTAGTCATAAGTTAATAACGAAATAGTGCCAAATCGTTTACTAATACACTTTAGTAAGCATTTTTACTATAAATTAGTTAAAAACAACTAATTCATAGTAAAAAAGTACTAATTCATTTAATAAGGCTCACTAATTGATTTAGTTACCGTAACTAATTGAATTTGTATTTTTTACTATGAATTAGTAGTTTTTAACTAATTTATAGTAAAAATGCTTACTAAAGTGTATTAGTAAACGATTTGGCACTATTTCGTTAGTAACTTATGACTAATTGAGATTTAGAGAGTACCGAAATAACTGAATTTTTTAAACATGAATGGACTTTGCCTATTTATAATATCTTATTTAATTTAATTTTTACGTCTATTTCTTCAGTTTCTCTTCCGTAACCACTGGCTCAGATTACGAATAACTTTGCATAATACAAAATGTGTATCTCATTTCAAATCTCAGTTTCTCTATCTGACTATAATCACATGCAGATGTATGTCGTGCATATTACCACAAGGTACAACTTCTAGAACTGAAGGACGTTTGTTGGGACCTCTAGCTTTGCTAGAGCTTTGAGGGACAATATCACGAAATCTAGTTTTAGCAAGGGCTTATTTCTCCGGCTTCCAAGGATGTTACTCACTTGTCTCATTTTCCTTGATCCTGCATGTATACCTTCATGTATACTTTGACTCAAATGGCATTGGCTAATTATAAATCGAATTTATAAATATATTTTTGTATTTATTGTGAATTTATTGTAAAATTCATATAAATTGTATAGAAAATGCTTTTAAATTAATCCCAGATGAATTTACTCTTTTTTTTCCAAATTTTCACACGGCACCTTTTATCGACTTCCAAGATAGTTTACTAAAGTGCTTTTTTTGACCAACTTCCGTTTTACTACATGTCTACATCTTTGTGGGATTTTCGCACTTGGTATTTTTACGTTACTCAGCCTTCCTTACCGGATTGTACTTTCTTCTATTGAAAGAGAAGTGGGATGTTTAGGAGAATATAAGACGCGGTGAAGTGAGAATAGGATAAAGGTCGAGTGGTCCAAGTTTGCCGGCAGACCATTCACTACCTCTACAATGCACTGTGCTTCCACTTCCGATTTTCTGGCTTTGAAATAGGGTCGTCACTTCCAGCGACCAAATCAGATTTCAGCATTTGAATCAAAAATCAATGAGGTCTTCTATACTTCTATATGTCTGGCATGTAATTCTAGGCATGAATCTTTTGAGCAGAGAAAAAAATTTGAGAGAAAGAAATTTTAGAGAAAGAAATTTCAGAGAAAGGAATTTAAAAAAAAAAATATCCTCCGGCAAATTATTGATGATTGAAGTTTGATGTAGTATTCTAAAGTATTCGAAAAATTGGAAATTCAACGAATTCTAATAAAACTGGCGTAACCAGGATTCATTTAAATATTGCCATAATTTCTCCCTTTTTACGCTCCCCTTTTCCCTGTAAATTTAAAGCATGGCATCGTTCCATATTCGCTTTAGTCGAGTTCTTCTCATGCCAGAAAACACAAGCTTTCATCCCGTCGGTTTCTCTCAAGGGACACGAATCCTGTCTCGGATCCTGTCCACGTTAGGGTAATATACTGGAGCAATATTCACCTAACCGCGATAAAGGTAACGTAGACAGAGAGAGAGAGAGTGAAAGTGAAAGATATGTGTACAACATGTCTGGCATGCGAACGCCTCGTTAATAGCATCTTAGCTACAGTGGATTATTTCCACATAAAGTTATTTAAATAACTACCAAACAACACGAGCACGATTATTTTATCTCACTTCTCATAACTTTAAATCATTCAAGTGATTTTTATGAAATTTAATAGATTTGTAAGAGTTTTTCAGAGATTTCGTAGAATTCTAATGCATTTCCGGATATTTCGGGGAATTTTAAAGGAATTGAAGAGATTCTTATGATTTTAAAAAGATTTTGTGAAATTTCAAAAGATTTCATGGAATTTGATTGGGTTGAAGTTTCAGACGTTTTTTACAATTTTTTACAATTTTTATTTATTGACTCATTGACTGGCCGAAATTTACTCAGTGTTGTCCGGAATTTTAAGAGAATTCTTAAAATTTAAAGGAATTTTAAAGAGACTTTAAAGGATTGCAATAGGTTTTAAGTAATTTTGAGGACTTTTTCAGAATTTTAAGGATTCTTTTTTCAAATTGGGATTTTCAGAAATATTGAAGGATCTTATCTGATTTTGTGTAATATTTAGGAATTTTAGAAATTTCAAGAAATTGGAAGGGACTTTAAGAGCTTTCAAGAGATTTCAAGAGATTTTAATAAACTCCATGGAATTTTGAAATATTTCATGAGATTTCATTTCATTTCGTCTGTATTAGAGTCAATTTCCTTGATATTCAAAATATAATTAAATCCCTTAAAATGTATTGAAATCTTGTGAAAACTCTTGAATATCCTTAAATCATTTTAAACACTTTTGAAAATCCTTTCAAGTTGCTTAAAATCTCTTGAAATCTCTTAAAATTCTTTGAAGTTCCTTAGAATTAACTGATATTCCTTAAAATATCTTGGAATTCCTTTGTCACTTAAAATCTCTTAAAATCCCAGGCAATTCCGTATCTAGTAGTAAATAAATAAAAATAAAAAATATTCTTCAGGAACTCTTTAATTTTGATATTCTTATAATCCAATAAATATAAAAAATAAAAAAAATAGAAAAAACTTCGTCAGATTAGAAGTCTGAAACTTCAGCCAAATTGGAATTTGATGAGATTTCTAATTATTTTAATGGATTTTAAAGGGTATAAAGGAATTTTAAGGGATTTTTATGACTTTTAAAATATTGTATAGAATTTGAAGGATTTTAATGAATTTTTGAATATTTTATGGAATTTTAAAAGATTTTAAAGGATTTTAAAGGTAGTAGATAATTTTATGGTCAAAAATTTTACTAAGAAAAAAAGGCGAAGTGAAATTTGCAAATAATAGGATTAGCATTGTAAGGAGGATTTTTAGTGTAAGTACTCTCACTGAACTATGCGAGTAATGCACATATACATATATGTAAACGCAAACCACTTCGAGATGCATAATACCTCTACTAATGAAGCATGCACGAGTTAATGTAGCATGACAATGCTTAACTATCTTGACTGTGTCTCATTTAGTTAAGTGTACTAAAATGTGCTGCATGCTGTTTGTTATTATTATGTCTTTCTTTCATGACAACTCAGAAGCCAAAGTTTAAGTCTTATGTGCAAAAGTTTTAGTTATGTTATGCCTTCAGTTTTAATTATTAAAATTTGTCACTCCAGATTTTTGAGCATATTTCAATGTAAAATCCTAGTGAAAAATGTTAAGGCATACATGCTTTTGACTTTATTTTTATATCAAAGACATAAGCGCCCGGAATTCTTATGGAAATTTCTCTCAAAATTAAATAAAATAAATCCGCTCAGTTCAATAATTGTATTGGATTGAAGTTTCAGATCTCTTATAGTCTGACGAAGTTTTTATTTTGTTTTATTTTTTATATTTATTATTTTATTTGATTAGGAATATCAAAAAGAGTTCCAAAAAAAATTTTTTATTTTTATTTACTTACTAGTAGAAATTTACCCGGAACTGCCCGGGATCTTAAGAGATTTTAAGTGAATTTAAGGAATTTTAAGGAATTTCATCTGATTTTAAGAAAGTTTAGAGAATTTTAGGGGTTTCAAGAGATTTTAATCAACTTCAAAGCATTTTTTTAAAAAGATAAAAACAGTTTAAGGATATTTAACATTTTTAACATGAATTTAAGGTATTTTTAAAAGAGTTTGAAGAATTATTAAAATTATTTCACAAGATTTCAAAAGACATTTTAAGGGATTTCATTAGATTTTAGGCGACGTTAAGGAATTTCAAGGGATTTCAAGAGATGTCAAGGGATTTTAAGGAATTTCAATTGATTTCAAAAGAATTCAAAGGAGTTCAGGGATTTTCAAGAGATTTCGAGATGTTTTAAGTAATTTAGAAATATTTCAAGGAATTTATTCTAATGTAAGAGAAATCAAATGAAATCCCTTAAAATATTTTATAATTACTTGAAATTCTTTAAAATCTTTATAATCATCGGTAAATTTCTTCACATAGTTTAAAATATTTCAAAATTTCGTGGAGTTCATTAAAATCTCTTGAAATATCTTGAAATCTCGCGAATTCCCTTGAAAACTCCTAAAAGTCCTTAAAATTCCTTATTGTCCAATAAAACATTGTTAAATCCCTTAAAATTACTTAAAATCCAAATTTTATCAAAATTCTTAAAATCTTTAAAAACTCCTTAAAATCATTGAAAATCTTTTACAATAGTTTAAAGTCTTTTTAAAATTCCTTTAAATTCTAAGAAATCTCTTAAAATCCCGAAAAACGCTGGCTAAATTCCTGTCAGAAAATAAATAAAAATTATGGGTTTTGGAAACATTCTTTAAAATATTTTTAATCCAATGAATGTAAAAATAAAAAAAAATCGTCATACACTCAGAAAAAAGTTTGTTTGAATTAAACAAAATTTATTTGATTCAAAGAAATTTTCTTTAATATGATGAAATCAATTTTTGGAATTAATGAAAATTTCTTTGACTCAAACAAACTTTTTTCTGAGTGTACTAGACGTCTGAAACTTCAACCCAATACATAATAATTGTACTCCACTGGATACCTATCCTTTGATAAATATAATATAGAAAAACGAGGGAATATACAACTTCATTTATCTGGAAATCATAACAGGTCTAAATGTCATGATTTATAAGATCGCTTTTATGTCTGTCAGCTACTAATATATTCTTCATAATTCGTAAAAGCGACAAATTTGCAAAAGACCCAACTCATCTCTAGCTTGTACGGTTTGAAATGATCCGCTTATGTGTCTGTTGGGATACATAAGCCCGTTAAGCAGAACATACAGTATTTGAACAGATCAAAGTGTGGCTGGGTATAATCTGCTGAAGCGTAAGTATCAACCCGATGATTGTGTGCAACCTCTCAAACGTTCATCCCAAGTGATTGAGCGATGCTCCAGGCTGTACCTACACATTCTAATATTCACACACGTGAAGCGTACATTCTGATTGTTCATGATTTTCTAGTTATATAAATAAGTTGAGTAAGAGATGATAAAAAGAGACGTAATTAAGGAAGTTTTAATTAAAGATATAATGATGTAATATAAGACGCACTTTATTTATTTTTGCGTGTAAGTTTGTTTAAGTTTCAACATTATTGGCATTAAATTACAAAGAAAATATGTCAAACTCACTTGTTGACATAAGTTAAAAGCATTCGCAGAACTTTGCAAGTTCATCGTCAATTCGATCGATCAAAGGGACTATGGTCTTTACTCTTTCAAAGAGGGAGTGAGACTGATCGGTTTCTAAGATAAATATATATATATATATCTATATATATATATGTATATAAAATATATATATTCTACCCATAGACTCATGTATCCCCCAAGATTCCCTTATCTCCAAGACTTAGTTGTTAGTTTGAACTCTTATTGCGAATTTCACGAAAGATAAACAGTTTTTTGTGAGTTTGTTTGTGAGAGACCGGGATTAGGGTAAAAATACTTGGGTAAATGGGTGACCTTGAACTCAAAGAAGTTCATAAATTAATGTGTAATAGGTGTTTCTGACTTTTATCTGGCAATATTATTAGAATCATTATAATTATTAGATATGATGAAATCTTTCTCTAAAGCTCACTTCGAGGTAGGAATTAAAATGAATAATAAATTGGAGTGGATAGCTAACACTGATTATTTCAGAGAGAGGATTGAGAGAGACATAATTCCGTATTATTTCTAAAACCTGTTCGCACCTGATTTGTCTTTTGGAAAGTAAGACTCGGTAAATAAGATCATAATGATAAGGCATAAAACGCTTTTAGAATATGTAGGCTTTAGAGCGAAATTATTGTACTTTCAATTTTCGAAACGCTTCTGATGAAAAAGTAACGGAAGTGCACTTACAGCATATACATTTTTTATCCTAGACATTTTGCGTTTAAAAATTTAAATAAGGTACATGTATATAACTGCATAAAACTTCCATTACATGCTTCGTAAAATTACATCTGAAATTTCCAACAGATATTGCAGTTTGATTTAGTTTATACTGTGAAGGTGGAGCTTGTTGCAAATCTTTGCCAGACACTTTGCAATTTATATACCTTTCTTCGAAATTGCTAACTCTCATTGAAAATTCATTTGAAAAAGGGCGAATGATTGGAGACATCCTATGGCCGGCAATCAGAAGCAAATTGCATCAATTTCATCATGACCCGACTTTCTTGAAACTACATCTATAGTCCCTAGTGGATTTCTTTCCTGGAGTCGTTGCCAGGTCTATTTTCGATCAAATACTCGAAATTAAATCAGAAAAAAAGAAATTTGATGATAAATGAAAAAAGAAAGTTAAAAAGTCCTCAATCTATTTTAAATATATTTTTGATTCCCCTGATTCCCTTGACAACGAATCGTTTTTAACAACGTGTTCGATAGTTTCGAGATTATGGTAACATCACTTTTTTTTTAATAGGAATCCATTTTTAAAAAAGTTTAAAATATATGGTTTTAAAACTCATATATTCTCTGAAATTGAATTTTATAATTCAATCGATTTCCGTCTCTTTCACTCACTATCTCTTTCTTCGTTTATAGATTCATGAATCACCTGAAAGGCAAAGCAATATATAAGGACTCTTTGAGCTTCGGTTGAACTTTTGTATAATGCTTTTGCCACACCTTATTTGCAATTATACTGAATTTACTCGCAGTCACGCCTCAACTGAAAATAAAACCGTATTTCTCAGTGACATTTACTTCCAGCACGTACTCTTACGTAGAAAGAAGAAAAAGTGTCTTTAATTTTTTGTTAGGTTTCCTGACAAGGGAAGTATATATATATATTCAAAAGAGGGTATTTACCATACGTGAAAATCTATGAAGTTAATTAAAAATTCATGCTTTCTCATAATTTTCAAGATAAATACAAGGAATTTCCTCTTCCTTTCTCGAGGAGGATGAAATTTAATTCAAAGCGAAATTTCTAAGTTCGTGCTCACAACTCCAGTCTCAAGGATCAAAGGATTGTCAAAGGTTCTAACAAACCCTGTCAACCTGTTCGATTTTTTAATTAACGATCAAGTTACGTTTTTTAAAATGAACTATGCGATTATTTTTATCTAAATCAATAGGTGAAAAAAGTAGTGGTCGCTGGAAATTTGATTTAATTAAACAATATATTCATTGGTCTGTCTATTGTCCTCATTCTCTCTACGAACCGCCAATTAGCAATTCCCATAAATCTGTCCGAATAATCTACAGCATACCACATTTATAGTTATAACCCTAAGGAATTTTGATTACTGATATATACACATAAATCAATAATCGTGAGATTACACCTGAAGGATAGAATTAATTTCCTAAAAGCCGAATAAATTAACTAGTGCTTTGTTATTATTACAGTACAATCATTTATAAGAAATAAAGATTTCACCTTCCTGAATTTTTCATCCAGTGTTTAATCAGTTTTTCTCGTTCATGATATCACCAATTCAGTATTTCAACTCGTGGCATATTTGTTTTCTAGTTGCAAACAATGAGAAAGGAGAAATTCGAATACATATCTGCATGTCACACATTCTCCTTTATTTACTAGAGAATAAACAACAAGCCTAGCTGCACATTGATTGTAGAACGATGTTAAACTGGGTGAATTTTTCTATGGCTGAAATTTTTTTCTGAGAACAAAAATTGTCAGAAATTATACAATGTCAGCATTTGTACATTTGTAACAAAAAAATGTTTTTTTTTGTGCATTATCAAGAGATGTTACACACATAGGCAATTTATTTATGGAAATTAAATTCAGTTCAATCCTTGATGACAATTTTTGTAGTCCCTTTAATTAAATGAAATCCTGCAGATAAATCACTTATGCATGCTAATTATATCACATAGCTGTTCGTCCCTGATGCTATAATTAAAGTTCACCGTGACGGTTTTACATCGTCGGGTCGAACAACAAAATTAATTTTAATTAAACGTCTAGTCGCGAGAAAAGTAGACTAAAATTCAGTACTAGAACTGGAAAAGTACTGGAGGAAAAAGTCGGTAAATTAATGAGAATTATTCATTTTTGTGTACACGGGTTTATAGACTTTTTCCTCACTCTATTTCCGGATAATAATTTTTATGAACAGGAAAGAGACTTAAATTAAAGATAGCGATTTCGAAAACGACCCTGACGGAAGGTTCAGATTGAAATTCATTCCGAACCAATCCGAAAATTTCCGAATCATTCCGGAATTTGTGTCCGAACCAAATAGTTTCATTCCGATCTAATCCGAGGGATGTTTTCAATCCTTTTTAATCCTTTTTAATTTGTGTCTCAACTCCAAATTCAATCCGAATGAATCCGAAGCTTACCTTTTAATCATTTTTAATCCGTGGCCCCTAATCCGAATGAATCCGAACACACTTTTTAATCCGTGCGTCTAATCCGATTGAATCCGAAACTAAACCGATCTCACATTTCAATCCCAACGGTCAATCCGAATGAATGCGAGCCTCATCAAAAAATATTTTTTAATCCTTTTTAATCCTTTCCAATCCGTCAGTCTCTACAAAGTTGAATCCGAATGAATCCGACTTTAAACCGGATTCTAATCCGAACAAAGTTTCAATCCGATTTCCAATCCGAATGAATCCGAGAAAATTCCGAAATACTTTCAATCCTTTTCAATCCATAACCAACAAAAATTTCAGTCCGAATTAATCCGATATTCAATCCGTACCCAGTTTTCAATCCGTTATCCCAATCCGAATCAATCCGAAATCAATCCGAACGAATTTTAATTATTTTCTGTCCTTAGTTCCAAACTGAAGTTACCGTTCAATCCTTTTCAATCCGTGCCCTCAATCCTAATTAATCCGAACTACTTTCAATCCTTTCTAATCCGTAGCTTTAATCCGATTGAATCCGAAACCAATCCGAACTATATTTCTATCCTTTCCAATCCGAATGAATCCGAAAAAGTTGTGACTAATCACTTAAAAATAAAATTTAGATTGAGATCCTTGCTTCGATCTCGGATTAGATCGGATTCATTCGGATTGAAATCCTTCCTTTAACCTTGGAATCAGTCGGATAGAAATTTTGGAATCCTTAGATCGACCTCGGATTGATTAGGATAGGAATCTTTGATCGGACTTCGGATTAGATCGGAATTAAACTGTTTGCTAGGATACAAATTCCAGAATGAAATTGATTCAAAAGGATACATTTTTTTCTATCCGAACCTTCCGCCAGGAGAGTTTAAATTGTGATGTTATATTTTAGATTCGAGTATAGTTTAAAGACCTCTGGGTTTTTCACTATCAGCAAAAATACAAGACACACTATTTCTGTTCAATTGGATCATAAATTCTACGTTTTCTGTGTATATCACGACTAACTGCTAGAAACCATTTCATTAGAACTTTGAACTTCGCAATGACGATGGCGCAGGCAATATCGAACAGTTGCACGACCCAAATGATATCGCTGTACAGATGCCATTACAGCAAATTCTATTTATTTCAGGATATGGATAGCATCTCGTCCTAGTTTTGATTCGTCCATTTCAGCCGCTCTTTTGACACCTTGAATTGATTTCAGATTTCGCGTAAACTCTAATGTAAGGAAAACTTATCAAAAGATTGAATGCGTTCATTAGATAGATAAACCTGAGTTCATATCTGTGCTATTCACATAGATAAATAAATATATGTATACATTATTATATATACATAATCTATCAAAATTTACTTCATTTATAACGAAGAACAATTTGCCACCCTACCCATGTGATCAAGAAATTTGCTTATTTAGGGTGTGTAAGCCCCAAATAACATTTCTAAAAAAAACTCCATTAACGTCAAACAGCCAGGCAATCATTTATGGTTTTTGTCAGTTGTTTTTACAGAAAAGGACCTCATCCTTGAATTTTATATTGGACAATTACAGAATTTTCTGTCAATAGGGAAAAGCCTTTGAGTTCATTTACAGAAAAAGTTAGTTTCTTCTAAAAAAAAAAAGAATCGTTAAGATTGCGATACAGAATTCTTGATCGAACTGCTTTATCTTGGAATAGTTTCTGAGCAACACCATAAAGTTGCCTCCATGTTTTTCTTTGCTTTTAGAGTGGGTAATTTCTTCTCCTTCAAAACAAAATATAAAGACCGTTAGTTTTGCAGTAGAAAGTTCAGGTCAAGATTATTTCTTAGCAAAGAAAAATGTTAAGGTTTTCGAGCACCAGGTGAGATGAAGTATTTTTTGATTTTCATAAGATTTGGCTTCCCTTAGAAAAATAGAAAAAAAAAAAACTTAAAAAAAATAATAAACTTAACAAAATAGTTAGCACAGTGCCCTTAATTTCTAGACTTTTCAGCTTCTAATATGAATGTAACTTTTTCTCGACTTCATCTAAAGTTTCCTCTAAAGCTTTCTTGCAGTATTTTCTACTCAGTGAACTCGTAACCCTTACTTTCAACTCTTTTTATGTATCTTAATAAGTAACAATATGAGACACAACAATGTACTTTGTGAAGAAAATTACTCTAAATTTACTCGGTATAAAGGGATTCTACAACTAAGAAAAATATTTACGACCTTCATGAATTTTCAGATCGTTTAGATGATAAGAGTTCATTCAATGAATGAGGGGTGGCTGGGCGTACGACCTACACAAAAAAATGAATTTTTCAGGAGACTAAAAAAAGACCTACCCACTTCTTCCATTTATAGTTGAAAAATCTCATAAAAGCAGGAAAGTTAGTAAAAGCGGTCATGAAAATTTTACTTTTCATTTTCCGATCTAAAAAAAGCGATATTACCATATACGTCGAAAATATCAAAACACTGTTGTCAAAAACTTGATTGGATTTTTGGAAATTGCGCACATTGTGTGAAAGAGCCACATTTGAAAACTATATCTTCCAATTATTTTTGTCAATAATTTTTGACAGCCAAATCTGTTTGCTGTCAAACAGTTTACTCTCTAAAATTGAATCAGTCAAATTCC
>UCOK01006187.1:0-14069 GCA_900474325.1 Synergus umbraculus | reverse complement strand
GTGTGTGTGTGTGTGTGTGTGTGTGTGTGTGTAAGATTAGGGCACCGCGAATTTATAGTTAGCTGTAAGGTAAAATAAAACTAGGGGTGCCATTGTGAGCACACATTCTCATCACAATGTGCGTGCTTTAATTCATTTATATACTTTTTTTTTTAATTTCTTAAGGTTCTATTGACCTTAAGGAACACATTCTCATCAATGTCAATTAATGGTCAAGGGAGAATTTGTAGATCTTTTAAAGACCAATAATTATGTTCTGATAATTTTCCCTATATCACGCGTTATTTGACTAAAAATTTGAATTTTCGATTGTTCAAGAAAATTCAGAAAATTTTTACGTGAGTCCTGTAGGGCGTTCAAAAATATATTTATATTGTATTGTGTGGCATAATTTTTACATGTATGAAATGCTCTTCTATACTGACATCTCATTTTCTAACTAATATTGTTTTATATTATTCCAGATTGTGCGGCTACCCACTCGCAAAGGATTGGCATCAAGGACGAATGCGTGCATTGGGAATCGGATGTTGCGGACTTCAACGCGCTAGGCCATCCAAGTTGTTGCTGCGAAGAAGACGAAGAAGAAGAAGAAGAGAGGAGTCGGGTGTAGTAGAGAAGGGTTGGCCGAGGCTCGGTGCAAAAGGTCCTAAGGAGAGGAAGAAGAGAAGGCAAAAAGTTTGGTGACAATAACTCGATGAAAAATCGGGTGTGCGATATGAGAGTGGAAGGAAGAGAATAGAAGAAATCTTGAAAGAAATTAGTAGACGAAGTAAAGGAAGAAGGAAAGAAGGAAAGAAGGAGGAAGAAGAGGGTGCAAGAAGAACCAGAGAAAATAGTGAGGAAAGGAAAGAAAGGACAGGTTTACATCGGAATTGCAGTAGAGTAGCTGGGAAGTGATGTGTTCGATGGACGACTCGCGTCTCGCGGGCGGCGGTCGGGGTAAAAGTGCTAACCAAGGCACTACTCGGTGCAACTTGAGATCGGCGAGAAAAGGTGGGCGATCGTTGACCAGGCTGGCGGGCGCCGGGGAAAAGTTTCCAAGGGCATGGCGACCACGCCACTAGGCGGTCGCCTCCCTAACGTAAACCGCAAAGGACCGTCACCGTGCGTCGGTGGTGGCGGTGGAATTAGTTCTAGTAATAATCAACGGAAGCAGGAACGCGTTGGAAATAGAAATCATCATCGACATCATCAGTCTCGTGAAAAGTCGGGACAGCGTCAGAAGCAGAAGCAGCAGCAGCAGCAGCAGCAAAGAGGGGACCAGAAAGCTAGCACGGTGGCTGCGCACGCCGGGGAACTGGATCCAGCCGCGACGAATGCGACCAACAACTTTGAGTACGACGACAATGAATGGGACATCGGAATAGGAGATCTTATAATTGATCTGGATGCTGACATTGAGAAGACGAGGGACGAAAAATTGAGTTCGGGAACAGGCATGGCTTCTACGCCAGCATCGGCAGCAGCTACTACGAACCACCAGATTCAGAATTCGAGCGGTCTTAACTCTTCTTCCAACGGCACTTTACCCCCTTCTTCAGCCACCGGGCAATCGCTAACGTCCACCACTTCTTCCCCTTTATCATCTTCGTCGTCGTCATCGTCGTCTTCGTCGTTGTGCAGCGTTAACACGACTGTTCACTCTCAGAGCAACAGCAGCAGTAGCAGCAGCACCAACAATACTTCTAGTGGTAACCACTCTTCAATCGGGTCTTCCGCCACAGGCAAGCACCCTACTATCGGTGGCGTCAACAATAACGCCATTGCCGGAAATCCCGGCAAGATGGCTGTTGAACACTCGGCTACCGTTGACAAGGGCCTCAAGATGAAGATCAAACGCACCAAGCCCGGGACCAAAACCAGCGAGGCCAAGCACGAGATTGTTAAATCAAACGAAATCAACGGCACCGCCCAAGACGGGAATGTCTCCTCCAATTCCAACTCTTCCTCATCCTCGAATTCGTCTTCGTCGAGTTCCTCGTCTATCCCAAACTTGAACTCGACTGACAGTCAGAATCAATTGGCATCAGGAAAGAATAAGCCAAATCACCCTCCAAGTTCAGCTGCAACTGGAAACAGTACCCCCGCGCCAGGATCTAAAAGAGGGTCCAGCGGACACCGAAGAGACAAGACAAGAGACAAGCACGAGAAGCCCCAAATTAATCATGCTACACAGCAAACAAAACCCGAAATGAATGGCACGACGAGACCGCTTCAGAATCACGCGTCCTCCATTTCCTCCTGTGTAACTACATCCGCCTCGGTGACATCTACAGGCACCGTCACTACATGTTCGGTTACCTCTACCTCTTCCTCTGTAGCTTCCTCCTGTCCTGTTTCATCTGCCGCTACAACGCCCTCGTCTACCAATACCTCTAACGCAACCTCCTGCTCATCCTCGTCGTCGACGTCCGCTTCGTCGTATTCATCATCGGCATCTCCAAATTCCTCAGCATCGGCGTCAGCTGTAGCAGCTGTCGCGGGGAGTGCTAGCAATCAACCTCAAGGACCAACGCCAGCAGCGACTGCTCCTCAGCAGCAGCAACCGCAAGGACCGCCATCCAGTTCGAGAACAGGAGGGTTCCCTGCTAATCAGGGACCTGGTGCAACTGCGAATAGTGCCGCCGCGCCTTGTCCACCTGCAAGTCCAGCTAGTGCAACTGCCGCGGCTGGCTCCGCAGCGAAACCTGAGCAGACAAAGGTGGCTGCAGTGCCTGGACCTCATCTTGCCTGTACACTTGCTGAAGACTCTTTGGATGTCGCGGCTAGTCCACCACCTGCAAAAAAGTTTAAAGCCTGCCCCAAATCAGAACTTAAGGTTGGTCTTGTTTACGTGTGTTTTTTATAACCCCCGACGGGTGGATCCAGAAACTGATTTTTTTTGGAGGGGAGGATTATGATTTTGTGCATATTTACGCACGGACGAAGCGAGTGTGAAAAGGTCAAACAAGGCTAAAATCACATTCTCGCACATGTATCGAACCGTATTTTTTGACCTGAGATGTGCAAAATTTGCACATTGCAATTCAAAAAACTTTGGGGAGGAGACGCCCCTATCACTCCACCGCAGATCCGCGCTTGGTGTAGCTTTTTAAATTGGCTGTATCAAAATGAATATGTGTATACAATATTAATTACCACTGCATATTGCAGACTTTTTATCGAACTGTTTCGTAGCACTAAGTACAGGATTTAGCTTCACAAAATAATTCAAGCCGTTTCTCAAACAGTCAATAGTTACACATGACATCATAGAAAAGGTATTTGGTTAATACAAATTTTTCTCGAGAATAGGTATTGTGAAATATTATATACCCAAAAGAACGTGCTTTTGAAACAATAAAAAATTCATTGGAAGAGAAGAAATATTAACAATTTACGCAAGTATACATATAATGGATGTAAATATGTTTTAATGGATGTCAATATACATTGAGTATTGGGCGGAATTTTCAAATTTTTATAAATAATATTTATTATTTTCGACAACTGCACTCGGCTGCTCAATTTTTTTTAATTAAATTGTGATCATATCTGAATATATACATATAAATTAGCTCAATATGCTTTCATTTTTAAAATAACCAAAATCGCAATCGTAGTAATTTGAACCCCAGACTGAAAGTTTTGATCCAATCAAAACAGCATGTATATATTCAGGATTCCCTCCCCATTTAGTCCCTGACTGACTGCACCCGTCGTTTTAGGTCATTCGTACAATGTTCAATTTAAAGACAAAGGTCAAATGCTCTATCTTCAATAGACTCCAATCCACAGCGCGTGTCTTATTCCTATCCGAGTTAATTTAGCGACCTTCTTCTTAACTACAGGAAAGTGGGTCTCTGTCTCTCTTTTAATATACATTTGTTTGTCCATCTCACTTTCTACATAATTCTCCTGTATCAAATTCCCACACTTGAAAACAGCGATCGGTTGACAAGTGGTGTAGTGGCGGCGTGGTAACAGCGACATTAGAGTTGTACGGTTGGATTGATTGGTCGTTTGGCGATTTTGGCGATTTTGGCGATGTTGGTTCGCTGTCCAAGTAAAATTGGACTGGTGAGAGAACGGGTCAGAGAGCCCGAAAGAAGAAAGAGCCACAGGCAGGGGTTGAAACGGCTTGCGGGATGTGGCCGTGAAAGAGGGGGTCGAGGGTGAAATCAATACTCTGCGGTCTCCGCCCTCGAGAGTAAAGCGTAACGCGAACCAACACTACCTCACTCACACCCGGCACACACGTGCATCTTCTTTGTGCACCTCACGTTGTAGCTGCATAGTAATTTCGACTTTTTTCTAAGAAATTTATCTTTTCAGCTATAATTTCAAGATAATCGAATATCAATAATATCTATCAATATGGATAATGCATAAAAATTGGACCCAAAGTGTGTCCAATATTGAATGCGATAATAAACTTGAGGCCACCTCAACTTGATCTTTTCAAAATTTCAGTTATTTTATTTTTTTATTAATAAAAGATGAACCCTCGTGCTTATTGCAGAAGGTCTGGTACCTTAAATGATATACCTCATGGTAGGAAGCGAACTTGATGATAGTAGACATTGAGCAGTTGATATGTGAGGGTGGAGAAATCTACAAGAGTGGAGTTTCAAGTAGAATGAGGAATGAGAGAGATGTTGTGGTGATAAATTGGGCAAGGACTTCCGGGTACTTGTAATAACCAGAGACACTTTGGTGGTGATCTGGATAATCTTTCTTTTTTCTTCATATTCCGAAATAGAATATATTTAGTAAGGAAATTAAATTTTTTGTTGTAGAAAGTGTTGTTCGATCGGTCGGTTAGTTAGTCAGTCAGTCAGTCAGTCAGTCAGTCAGTCAGTTAGTCAGTTAGTCAGTTAGTCAGTTAGTCAGTCAATCAGTCCGTCCGAATATAACGAGATACGAGAAAGCAAAGCTCCACTAATCGATTTCGCTTGCGGGTCCTATACCATATACTGAATAAATGTACAAAAGCACCACATTCATTTTTGCTAGGATAGATTGTTTCAAAGTTTTAATTGCGCATAATCTCAATTGGCCACTAAGTATATTATCAGGGTGTCTATCGTCCTGGAAATCCTTGAAAACCTGGAAAAGTCCTTGAATAATGCTAATGGTCCTGGAATTTGAATTCCCTTATAAAGAAAAATAGGTTTTTTTTGGCTTGTCCTTTGCTTTACCGACATTAGGGTGCTCAAAAATACTTTTTTTCTAGAGAGTCTCGATCCCCCCAATTTGATTCGAAATCCGAAAAAATAAAGGTCATATATTTTTTTTTTTTAATTTTGATTTTAACACGTGCCGGTTTTGACTTGAAGTTTCCCATGTAAATTGCATGGGGAAAAATCACTTTTTGGAGTTTTTGAAATAATTTTTCAGGGTTTCGAAAAATGTTATGGGAGATTATAGAGGCTTGTAGAGGACTATCCAACAAAGAATTTCATGTACCACAGCTTTATTCTCGTTTTTTTCTTTTTTATAAAAACTATTTCTGTTAGTCTATTGGAATATTTATTAACATTGGTTAGTTAATTTTTAATTATTTACACAAATTCTATTTGTTTAAATAATATTATTTTTTAAAATACGTTTTTCTTTATAAAAATTACTACTATTGGTCTAATGGAATATTGTTTAACAATGTTTCACTAATTTTCAATTATTTAAACAATTTGAATTTGTTTAAATAAATTCCATTTGTTTAAAAAATGATTTTTCCCAAAATTCAAACTACTTGTAGTTTATTACGGTTACATGATGTAATTTTATTTTCAAATATTTCTTAATTGTATAAACAATAAATTATTATTTTAATATTTCATAGAATTACAAAGAAGTTCGCTCTTTTCTTCGCTTACAAGAAAATTAGCAGAAATCTTTCAACCTTTGTGTGATTTTATAACTGTCCTCCTCGTTTGCAAACGGAGAAACAAAATTGGAAAATATTTGAAAATAAATTTGTGTTACGTAGCGATAAAAAATTAGAATTCCTAGAATTTTGGGGAAAACCATTTTTGAAACAAATTGAATTTATTTAAACAAATGAAAACTAATTTTTCAATCTTAATAAAAATATTCCATTACATCAATGTTAATAATATTTAATAAGAAAAAAAGAATTTTCGGTAGGAAAAATTATTTAAATAAATTCAATTTGTTTAAATAATAAAAAATTAATTAAACATTGTTAAACAATATTCAATTAGACCAATAGTAGTGATTTTTATAAAGAAAAACGTATTTTTGAAAATAAAATTATTTAAACAAATGGAATATGTTTAAATAATAAAAAATTAATCAACCAATGTTGATAAATATTTTACTAGACTAATAGAAATAATTTTTATTTAAAAAAGACGAGAATAAAGCGCACAGAAGGCCGATTTTATGAAAAATTGACATTTTTTGTTTTAAGGGTAGTTTTCAAGGCACCGTGGGGGTGCGTTAGGGGTGTCAAACTCATATCTGTGGTACATGAAATTCTTTGTTGGATAGTCCTCTACAAGCCTCTATAATCTCCCGTAACATTTGTCGAAACACTGAAAAATGATTCCAAAAACACCAAAAAGTGATTTTTACCCATGCAATTTACATGAGAAACTTCAAGTCAAACTCGCCACGTATTAAAATCAAAATTTAAAAAAAAAACATCACCCTAACCAACACGTACAATGATCTTCGAATTTATCGTAATAAACAATTTATAATTTAAATTTATCATATGAACAATTATATAAATTGCGAGTTATATAAAAAAAGTTCATGGAAAAATCTATTTTTTGTCCTGGAAAACCTGGAAAAGTCCTGAAATTTTTATTGAAGAAAGAGTAAACACCCGGAGTATATGTACCTAACCAGGAGTTACTAAATTTTAAAAACTCTGTTAAAGCAAAGACTAGAAAGAAGCTGGGTGGACCAAAATGGCGTCGTTTTAGGGGTATTGGACCCAAGTGTTAAGCTCAAAATTCCATTCTCCATTTTACTCATCTATAATTATATGTAAATATTTTTTTGCATAAAACGAAAAATTCAAAATCTGACTTCAAAATTCAATATTTTAATTTTAATTTAATTTAATTTAATTTTAATTTTAATGAAAAATTGATTAACTCTATAGAGGGAATAAATTCCAAATTTAATATTCGTTGAGTAAAATGAAGAAATCGAATTTTTAAATTAGAACTTGGCTCCAAAACTCTTCATTAGTTAGATTCGTTAACATTTTTTCTGAGTACATTACCATCTAGTTTGCACTTAACACTGGGCTTTCCAATTTAGTGATTTTTTGGCTAATTTAAGTTATTAAAAATTACTAAAATTGTGGAACAATCTATCTATACCTATACCTAATTGTGATTTGCTCAGCTGGCTGTGTTGACTCATTTGTATAACTACATCGATTAATCAACTTAGGTGTATGCACTGTTAAAATATTTTTGAATTTTGCAACTTTTTAAAAATTAAAATGTAAGTTAAGATTACAATCACGTCAAAATACTCTATTTTAGTAAGGTGAGAATTATATTTTCCCAATCAAGTGAAATTTCAACATCTTAAAATTAGCAAAACATTTAACTGGATGACAAAGGCAACTTTTTTTGGTAAAATGTTTCATTTTTTTCTCCTTAATTTTTAGGTTTATTGATTGGCTTTAAAGAAAGAGGTCCTTCAAATATTCACGCTTAATTTTCACTTAAATTAGGTCACCTTATTCGTGTCAACACAAAAAAATTTTATTTTCCTTACATCAGCTTTAAATTTTTATTATTTGAGAAATTATAGTAGAAAAATTAATTTTTATAAAATACAATTAACCATAACGATCGATCCAATAGTTTTTTCTGAATCATGGCGACGTTATCTCGAGAAAAACGCGTTTAAAGTTTTTGTTCTAAAATACAGGGTGATCTATTTTAATCTATAAGTACCCTCTAAAATACTTTATCTATGAAAAAATAGTTTAGACAAAAGTTGACAAGGACCAAGAGGGCCTTAATCATATAGGTCAATCGATTTCACTAAAATCAGAAAAGTACATAAAACTTGTAAAATTAAATATTTTGTTAATCCCTGGGAAGAAATTCAACTTGATATAGAGGAATAACTATACAAAATTTTATCAATTTATCTGTACGCGTTCTCAAGATATTGAAGGATCGTTAAAAGCTTGAAACACACACACACACACACACACATCCGGACAATTTTTCAGAACGTCATATAAGATATATTCATATATTCCCCTTGAAATATGTTCAGAAAAACCTTTTTTTAGAAACTGGATTTTGCCACCACTACAAAGCTTCCTCTGTAAGGAAGCAAAATGAATGTTTTGAAAAAATCTTTTAGCATATTTTGAGATATTGGTTGTGTTAATAAGCCCTACAAATTTCAACAATTTATCTGTATTCTGTAACCAGGGTGTCTAGCGGACCGGGAAAAATCCAAAAATTTTATTTGACCTAGAAAAAACCGTGAATTTTTTGTATTGTATCGAAAAATCGAATTTTCTCTGCTTTATCTTCTTTTTATTAAATTTCTACTTTAACAAACAAAAAACAATGTACTCAATTTTTTTTATTTTTATATTTGTTCAAAAATTACGAAAAGACATCTATAAATTGATCAGAGGAAAAAAAAATTGGACAGGAAAAAATCCAGAAATTCCAAATAGCCGGGTTACTAGACACACTGGAATAGATAATAATTAGTTTAGATTTAAACATTTCTAGATTTTTATCCAACTCATTAATTTCTTTTATATAATTGAGATGGAAGATGTGTACTTGATCAAATGATCAAGATAATTTTTGGAATTAAATATTAATTCATTTTTCTTTATTACAGGACATGTCCGATGTATGCGTAGGTACGAGTGTTGGGACTATAACGGAACCTGAGTGCTTAGGCCCTTGTGAACCTGGCACCTCTGTTACTCTCGAGGGAATCGTTTGGCACGAAACAGAAGGAGGTAAGGACCTATTACAGCTTACACTCTTTTTACTATCTTAGTATCTTTTCTCACTTAGTGCTCTTATGGTAATTAGCAAATGTCAATAAATGTTTTACAAGTCATGGAAATTTTAAAATCCTTTGGAAGATTTCGAACTTGCTTATTGCTTTGAAATTTAGGTTTTGCTTTCAAAACCTTTTGATTTTAAAAGACTTATCTTATTGTATCATAAATCTCCGTTAAACAAGTTAATTATTATTCAAATAAAGTGTTGAAACCTATTTTAAATAAAAGAATACAGTTGTAGAGATGGTAATACTCCATTTTGAAAGTTTGAAGCTTAAAATTGGTTGGACCTTTAAAGTATACCCAAAGTGCAATCTTCAAGAACATCTCTTGTACGAGTATTGTGAAAACGGAGAAAAAAATCAAAAGCATGCTAATCTAGATAGTTTATTTGCACATATTATTTTGGAAAAAAAATGTGGCGTGAGTTATATCTCTACTATTTAAGACATACTCTCTCCTGTTGCAGGTGTATTAGTCGTAAATGTAACGTGGAGGGGTAAGACGTACGTGGGTACGTTACTAGATTGTACAAGGCATGACTGGGCACCGCCTCGATTTTGCGACTCACCGACAAGTGACCTGGACGCGAGAACGCCAAAGGGTCGAGGAAAGCGGGGTCGAGCGGCTGCAAACGCAACTCCCGGAAACGACCTTAGCAACTTCACCGAGACGAGAAGCTCGGTCCATAGTAAATTAAGAAACGGTGGCGGCAAGGGTCGCCGAGGTGCAGCCCAAGGTTCTCCCGCCTCGAGTCCAAGCCCAGCTTCGACAACGGCAGTCACGACAACAGCCACCACTTCGTCCTTTGTGCCTCCCAGACCTGACCCGGCAGCGAAAAGGAAATCCCGAGGTCCTGAGGAAGAGGAAAAAAGCAAAAGGAGAGCACCTCCTCCAACGCCACCAAGCGGCTCACCGCCTGCGAGCCCAATTTTGTTAGAATGTCCAGAACCTAACTGTAGTAAAAAGTACAAGCACATCAATGGACTCAAGTATCACCAGAGCCACGCGCACGGCTCGGCGGACGACGATGACACCAAGGAAGGTATTACTAGCATGTCGGAAAACGACGAGAGCAATATTGAAGCACCAAGTCCGGCAACTCCCGTTAAATCGCCTTCAGAGAAACTCGAAAGTGGCACGCCAGCCAGAGTTGCCAGTCCTACGAATGCGACGATGCCACCGGAAACGCCACCTCCACCCCCTCGGGTTCCTTCGCCGAACTCCGAGACATCCACTTCTAGCACTTCTATCACTACAACTACTACTACTACTACCACCACCACCACCACCACCACGAACACCAACTCGACGATTTTACCGGACAAAAGTATTGTTAAACCCGGTGTTCTTAGGTTTGGACAAGAAGAACAAATACCTTTACAAACCAGTGCACCACCTATTCGGCAATCGGTAATTTTTTTGAAATATTTGAAACAGATAATTAAAAACGAACAGATATAATTACATTCTGTACAATATTGTGCTTTTGACCACGATTTTTAAGGGCATGAGATCCTTTATCACAAGAGCAAATTAGTTTTTCCAACTTTACGCTCGTAATAATAAATCATTTTTTTGGTAAAACTAGACCATTTACCACCGTCTGTGCGAAACGGAGGTAAATGATCTAGTTTTAAAATACAATATTCGTTATTACGAGCGTAAAGTTTCTCTGACATATTCAACTTATCAAATTGCTCTATTGTGATTGTATCTGTTTTGCTTTCAATTTAAAAAGAAGCGTTACTAAGAAAACTGTTTTTTCCCCTACAGGTACAACAAACGCAACCCGCTCAGCCGTCGAATTTAAGTCCACCCAGTCCGAACTCGCGATCGAGTCAGTCTCCAAGGCCAGTACCCTCTCCGCATCCCACGGCGAGTATTCCACAACCTATCAACATACCTCAACCTCCTCAATCCGCACAACTCCAACTCCCAATCCAGAACACCATCGTTCCACCCCAACAATGTCTCTCTAATCTCCAACCACCCCACCTCCAATCCCCCCAACAATCCCTTGCCACCGTTCACCAACTCCAATCAGTTTCACATACGGTGCAGGCGCAAGTTCAGACTCAGGTACAGACGCCTCTTGTCCAAAACACCCAACTTCACCCGACACAACAACCCCCACTCCAAAGCCTCCAACAACCTCAGCAACAGCAACAGCAGCAGCAGCAGGCAACTCTCCTCACCGGGCAACATCCAGTTCTGCAGAACCTTTCGAGCCAAATTCCCCCACAATCGAGTTTGCAGACCGTTGTGACTTCTGGAGCTGTTCAACCGCACCTTCAGCCCTACCCCAATGTTACTCTACACGCCAAGATCCCTCAATTCAAGGTGAAGCCTACTGCTGCCCTGATGCCAGAGCAGGACAAAAGTAAGGATCTCCGTGCCTCGAAACCTCAAGGCTACAAAAAGAAGAGTCGCAAATCTCCTGGAGGAAGTCCGCACCCGTCGCCACTTGAAGCCCCTTTAATCGACTCTGCGCGAGAGGACGTTCAATCTCCTGCCTATTCCGATATTTCTGATGATGCTGCGCCTGTTCTTGAGTCGGATAATGTCGACAAGAGCTTGAAGCAGGTACAGGAAAAGGACTCGAAACCGAGTCCTCAGAGTCACCTCCCTACTCAATTCAGTATGTATCCTTATTACGGCCAGTCGCAGTACCTTGTTTCCAGTGTACAAGATAAACAAGGACAGGACGCCAAGATGAGTGACCTGACACCCAAACAAGAGGTTAAGCCCCTCAATGTACCGCAGATGCCTTCTATGACCAGTTTGCAGAGTATAGCAAACACAGACAAGGACAAGAACAAGGATCTTGCTCAGACCCAACAACAGCCCCAACCTCATTATTATACAAGTTACGGAGCTTATATGCCCCCAGGGTATCCGTACCAGCAACCGCTGCCACAGCAGCAGCAGCAGCAGCAACAACAACAACAGCATCAGCTTCAAGAATCCGAGGCGCACGATCAAAAAGTCTGCAAAATCAAGCAAGAACCTCAGCAGCCTAGCTTGAAGGAGAAGCAGCATGAAAATCATCAGATACTCAAGGAGAGTATTGAGATGAAAAGTCAAATGAATCCTTATCATGTTTATCATGGAACACAGAGCCAGAGAGCGCCGCCTACTAGCTCTGCGCAGATCCAAGATGACAGGAGGTATTATTTGTATCCTGGTGAACAGAGAAGAAAAGAGGAATGCGGTGGAAAGCAGAGTCAACAGAGTAAACCGCCGCCTCCGAGTCCAAAGCATCAGTCGAAGCAGGAGAAACCACAGGAGATGGGGAAAAGCGAGGAGGCGAAAATTAAACAGGAGGGTGTCAAGCCGACGATGGAGACGCAAGGACCTCCACCACCGCCAACTTCGCAATACGCTTATATTCATCCGGGGTATATGCCACCCCAGCATTATGGAACACTCAGCTTCGACCCCGGACATGGGGTTTATAGAGGGCTGAGTCCTATGCTAGTTCCGGGACCTTACACTGGGAATCCTTACCTTCATCAGTTACCAAGGTAGGTGAGAAAAAATTATGAAAACCATTTTAAGGCATTTTCATTTTTTATACATTCACACAATCTGTATAGTTTTAAATAAAATTGAAAAAATCCAAAAATGTTGAAAACGTTTTGAGACTGAAACATTTTTAATTCATTGTACATAACTTTAAATTAATGTCGTCTTAAAAATATACCGTGAATACAGGGTGTCCTAGGTGAATACTAGGTGGCAGAGGACAAAAAAAAGAAACTTAAAAGTCCCCTGGCAAAATTTGATTTGGGCCTTAGTTTGAGCACAGTGAAGCTTCAAAGTTGGGCATAATGAACCAATCAGAAGCGATAAGTGAACCGCCATCACTTACAATATCTTAACACCTAGGAGACAAACAAGTGGTTGCTAAATCTCGCTTCTGATTGGTTCATAATGTCCAACTTTGAAGCTTTATTTTTCACTGCAATCACTCTAAGTTGATAATGAATGGTGACATTTATTAGGTACCACGGAGCCGCGGAAGACCTGAGTAGACCACCAGCAGGAAAGGCGCTCGACCTTCTGCAGCACCACGCGAACCAGTACTACTCAGCCCATAAAATCCACGAGCTTCAGGAGCGTGCCTTGAAGTCTCCGACACCAAAGGGACCTGGTGCGTCAGCGAGTCCTTCGTCAGTGGGTGGACCAACACCAGCAAGGCCTCCGAGCGGTCCACCGACATGTGGCGCGGGCCCTGGACCCCCACAGTCTCAGTCACAACAGTCTTCAGGCAAGCAACAAAGTCAGACTGTAGGGCAATCCGGACCACCCGGTCAACCACAGCAACCTGGGCCTGGTGAGGTACCTGGAGCCGGTGGTGGCAACCTTGGAAAGGACAATCGCACCTCCTCTTCGCCGCCACCCCCTCCTCCTAGACTAGTCCACGCGCACCATACGCACCTCGATATCGGATATTCGATGTTGAATGGTCAGTATCCTGCGCCCTATGGTGGTAAGCCTCTCGTCAGGCCCTGACAGTAAGGCTTCCAGTTCCGCGCTTCCGCGACACGTGACAAGATTCACCAAGAATCAACCTAAATACGACTTATTATCAGTCGGCGGTTATGAAACCGTCATAAGTCGGTAGCTAAGCTACGTTCCGCCCTCGTCCGAATTTTCATCGAGTTTCGATAGTCCGTGATCACCGTTCACTGATGTATTATTCCTATTCGTGTACTTGTACAAGTTATCGTGCTTTTGCAAATTTGTGGAAATATTAATATTTTTTCTTATATTCTCCAATTTCAGCTACTTTTAAATTGCAAATACTTAAAAATTTAAACGTTTTTAAATTTTTTTATTATTTAACAATTGGACGCTTTAGAAATTGATTGTTTTCAATTTTGAACTCTTTAAAATGAAAATCAAGGCATTCCTGATTTTTATGAATTTTAAATTTCAAACATTTCAAAATATATGAATATATATATATATATATTTTTTGAATAACATTAAATTACAAGAATATATATATATATTATATATATATTATATTATATTATAT
>UCOK01006184.1:0-41816 GCA_900474325.1 Synergus umbraculus | reverse complement strand
CTCATATGGTAAGTAACACATGCCCTTAAATACAATTTTTTACAAAATTCTCAATTCTGAAAGCCCGCTCTATTTTTTAAAAACTTCTCATTGCCAACCAGCTTGCGATGTTTCTTGAAGTATATGAATGAATTGGTATTGAATTTTTTTAGAGAAGGCTACGTACTTCTTCTTGATACGGGTAAAGTGACTTTAAGAACTGAGCTACAAGCACCCGATACACAATTGGAAGATGCTACTCTCATGGAGTTGGAAGAACTACTTTACGATCGGCTTCATTTGGTATTTACGGATGGTCAAGTTCTTCTTTGTCACACTGGTAAGAAAATATCCCATTTTATATTAAGCAACTTTTTCCATAGGATGCTTTAGTGCTCTTCCGCGAAAGTCAGAATTTTTAAGAGTTTCCAAGAGCGATTTAAAAATAATGTCGAAGATTAACCTATTTTAATATATATGTAATAATATATGACAACATTGTCTTAAGGGCATATGTGGTAGTTACCATAACAGCAAATTTAATTTCTCCAACTTTACGCTAATTGCGATAAGTTTTTTTTTCTAAAACTATATAGGCCATTTACCTCCGTTTCGTATATACAGACGCGGCCGAGATAAACGGCCTATAGTTTTAGGAAAAAATATTTGTTATTGCAATGAGCGTATATAAAGTTGAGGAAACTAAATTGCTCTTATGTGGTGAAGTATCACACATATGCTGTTAAATTTAAATTAAAAGAAAAAACGTAATTAAAACAGGAGACGACTGGCGGGATATAAGAAGGCGGAAAGAGTCTGAGAATCATTTGGTACCGAAATTGCAAGCAAATGTCACTATTTCTTCTAGTATCAAACCCGAATATCGAGTTTTACCCAGGTAATTAAATTTTCTTAAAAATAAATTTCAAAATGTTATATATATATATACATAACTACAAATAGCATGTTTAATTCTAGAATGAAAGTGAACGTCTCAGTATCGCAATTGAAGTTCAATTTATCAGAGAGAAGATTACGATCACTAGTAGACTTTTTAGATCTCCTCTCAATCCCAAGTCAGGAAGATATAGAAAGTATGAAAACAAACTACCTGGAAAGTGTAAAACAGCCAAAAACGGATTTCACGATTAATAATTTAGTCAGAGTACGTTCAGTAGTTGTTTTGTCTTCGACTGTTATAGGGCAGACTAAGTCTCCCTGCATTACAAGAGATCTCCCAAAGTGCGCCAAATTTGAAACAGAAAGGTTTGAAACAAAATCAGAAAATTCGTTGTAAAAAAATTTCTTAATATATTTGAAAAATTAATTTTACTTGAATTTCAGAAGCGTGATTTCTTCTGAGATCAGTGAAGAGGATTTGGAACAATTATTCAGAATGACGAATGTCTCTGGTTTTGATGATATCGTCTCTCCACAAAATCGAATTAATTTGCTCTTGAGATTCGTAATTGGCGAGGTTGGTTTTTTAAAAAATTCTATTCCGAATTATAAACATCTACATATCTATCTTTTCACTTTACACATCAAATATTAGAATTAAATACTTTTTCCCTCTATATACACATCAACATCACACTTCCACTACAAGAAAGAGAACATCGTCGACAGAGCGAATAGATATTTAATTCTAATATTTGTTCAGAAAAATTAGGAAATTAAATTTTAAGATATAAAACCCTTAAGGGCATGTGATACTTTACCATAAGAGCTAATTAGTTATACCAATTATACATTCATAATAATAGATATTTTTAGCAAATAAGAGTCAATAAACCTTCATCTCATGTAGAAGAAGGTTTATTGACTCTTATTTACTAAAAATATTTATTATTATGAACGTATAATTGGTATAACTAATTTGTTCTTATGGTAAAGTGTCACATGCCCTTAAGCTAATATTATTGTATATTATCTATATTAAAATTAATTTTAAATATTAATATTTTAGCTTTCTTTTCATTTTGGCTATATGACAACGACTGGAAGGCAAAAGCCCTATTTAATTCTAAAATTCTGTACAATATATTTTGAATCGGCAATTATGGAATATGGATTCGCTCTGCAATCTGGTATTGGAACCATTCTTCTTGCGGATAAAACTGAAGCTGGTGTGACGGGATCATATCTCGAGTTAATATCGACTGATGGATCTTACGAAGTGTTTTCTGTTTCTTACCGAAAGGTATATTTATTTACATACATAATTATATGATTGAAAAAAGTTAAAGAAGATCAAGTAAAAAATGTCTTTTCTTTCTATCCAGGTTAAGGCCAACTGTCCAGACTTTAAATCACATTTTAGAAATGTGGAACGATCCTTGACTGTCAACATCATGAGTTTAAATGTCGTTTTTCATCGACAAGCGTTTATGAAACTCAACAATTATTGTGCTAATTTTTACAGGTGACGCGCCTCTTTAATCATTATATTAGCTCAATCCGAGGGGTTGATCATCACTTGGATTTTAAATGCACATCAGAGATTCTTAAAGATTTGAAATGATTTTAAGGGATATACTAAAATAAGATTTCTACGAATTTAAGGGGTTTCGTAAAATTTAAAGATATTCAAAAACTTTTTGAATGAATTATTTGAATGTATTATTCGTACGTGCGTGATTATAACCCCTCGGCTTAACTTTAAAATCGAAACCTCATTTTAAGTTTAATTTTTTTTTTTTTTTTTTCAGAAAATGCTATAGCGAGAATATTCAAAATATTGGGGATATGATCAAACGGAATGCAATTTTTTTCATCAAGACTGAATGTGATCCTCCTATTCCGCCTGGTAAGTTCAATTAGAATTGATTCTACTTTAAATTCAATTTAAATTTTAAATTAAATTTAACGAAAATTGCAGGTGCTATTAAACTTAGTTATTCGATCAGATTCAACACACTTATCTTGAAACTCTGCAGCAAAGATGCAGATTTTTTATCTTTTAAAATCATGGGACTAGAAAATGACTGCATCTACAATGTCAACGAAAGAATGATGTTAAGAGCACACCTCACAAGTTTAGTGATCGAAGATTTGGGCGATATCACTCTTTATTCGAAGGTATCTAGCAAATTTCCAATTATTTATATGTGAATAGCAGCAACAATTAATTATAAAAATAATTATTATTTACGCTTCAAATAAAAATTTCTTAATTCTAAAAGATCCTGACAAATGAAGACGACAAAATGTTTGACCTAAAGTATGTAAGACACACCCCAAAACCATATAAGTGTTCAGAACTTGATACGAACAATGAAAAAGTGATGTCTGATGGAAGCTTTAAACTTTCGATTGGAAGAATAAACTGCGTTTTCATATCAAAGATTTTCTTCGATTGCCAGGTAATCTCTCAAAATACATAAATCTTTCGTTATTTCTAATACATACATATATTAGAAAAAAGATTAAAGAAAATATTTTTAAAATTTGAAAAATTTCAGGTTGCTGGACACAAGTTCCATCCAAAAAATTTGAGTTTTCCTCATTTTACTCGACAAATGATATGTGTAATTAGATATTTTTTCGCTCTGCATACATGCTCATTTTGAAAATCGAATTAATATTTTTTGTATGAAATTAAACGATGGAATTTTAAGGCTAAATTCGGCTGTATAGAGCGAAAAAATATATCTATTTTTAATACATATATTTTTTTTTGTGTAAAATGAAGAGATGGAATTTTGCAATAGATAACTTGAACTTAAGATCTTTCAAACTTTTTTTGACATATTACTTTCAGCATTTTTTGAACCCATTTATAAGTTTTCTGCGGTCTCGACTCGCTGGATATTTAAGAAACTTTTTCTTCTGGAGCATCACTGAGTTTATGAGAAGTGAAATTAAACTTCAGGTCTCAATTGATCTTCAAGGGCCTACATTCCTTTTCCCTCAAAAGAAAGACTATCCGAATCTTTTGGTATTCGACCTAGGTTCGGAATAAAAAAGATAATTGCAATATTTCTAAAATCAATACAGAGTCGTTGCATATATGTATACATTTTGTAAAGTATTTTTTTTTTAATAATAATTCTTGCACAAGAGAAGACGCTAAATATGTATATGGAAGACCCTATAACAAATGAAAGTTTATGCTAAATTATGAAGAAAGTTTAAAGACTATATATATATATATACGTAATTATATACATATTATAATATGTAGTTTTGAAATTGCATATAATATGGGAGAAAAAATCCCCTATCGATCGCGCGCCTTCTCTTTTTTAAGAAATCTATATCTTTTAGCAATTTATTTATTATTTATATGCAACAACTCTAAAATTCTGCGAAGAGATTTTTAAATCTCATGTTAACTGGTTTCTCATTTTTAGGTATTTTGACAATAGAAAATTTTCTGAAAACTAGCGAATTGATAAAACATGGAAAAATTAATAACGAATCAAACACTTGTGTAATTGATAATTTTTTGGTAAAACTTAATTCGATGAGTTTTTCAAGAGCAATTATGACTCTTGGTGGAAATTTGGAGATTCAAGTAAGATTAGACACATTTTTCAAAAATTGTTACAATTATTTATTTATTTTTTTTAAGGAGTTCTACAGCATATATATATATATATATATATATATAATTTAAAAAAATCATCTTTTAGGAACCAATCGTAGAACCAATACATTTTCGCTTTGATTTAAAACGAAAAATAATAGATCGTAAAGTCATAGGTCATCAAATGCACGATCAGTGTTTGTGTCACATTCAAGGTTCAATAGATACGATAACCATAAATTTAGGACAAAAAGATCTCGCCTCGGTCTTTTCTATCTGGGAAGACAACCTGTCGAAGACTTTCCTAGCAGGAAAGATATTGGGATACGATGAAGATTCGACCTTGCAAAAGAAAATTGCAAGAAATGAAGATGCAATAGTACAGAAGTTGGAGGAATTTTTTTCACAAAACAAACATCCGGTGTGCGAAATTAACTTGAAAGTGATTTTAGATGGATTGCAACTGAATTTATTCTCAGACACAGAGGAGGTATATTTTCGTCGCACCGGTTAAGAAATTGATTTACATTCTGACAAGATGCACTACACATTGTTAGTTTATTTTTTTAATTTTCTTTCTTTTCGACTCCTTTAATTCAATATTATCTACTCTAATTTTTACAATTTTATTTTCTTTTTACAATTTATTTTGATTTTTAAATCTTTGATTGGTCATATTATACATATATATATTTTTATTATAATTCTTAATTTTCGATCACAGACAAGACAGAGAGAGCTTATAACTCAAGTTTTATTAAAAAATAAATCGTTAAATAGAAAGCAGGTTAATCATCGTTTTAATATAAGAAAATATTTCCTTGTTCTGTTAGGTTTTAAGCTCGCCTGTGCGAGATTTGAACCACGGGTTGTGTAAATTCATTTTTGGAGAAATGAGCACTTCATTAGAACTTTTCAATAATAAAAGCCTATTGATGAAAGTCTCGGTTCGAAGCTGTGAATTGGAAGATATGCGCAAAAGGGCAGTTATTGTTAAAAAGTAGGCACTTGTTTCATATTAAATGAATATTTTTTTAGATTAAAAATTAAAAAAAATACTCTTTTTTTTTATTGCAGAATAATTCAATCACCGGCAAAACGAATGGGAATTAATTCTGATTCAGGAGTTTACATATCGATGCCTCCAGCCCTAGATTTTTCCTTTACTAGAACCTCGACAGGAGATACGTGTCTAGATATGCTTGTAGAGGAATCTCGAGTCAACTTGTGTGTACCTTTTTTGTTAGATTTAGGCCAATACTTTCTGGATTCGATACCTAGTGAACAAATCGACGAAGGGGTCGTTAACGAGGGTTACGAGGGCAATGACCAGTATGAATTTGTAAGTTGCACAAAATTTTATCATCCTGAAAATAAAATGCTCTATTATAATAATTTGTTTAAAATGATTTTTAGATAATCAGCAGGAAGGAGGATTACCGAAACTTGTTAGATCTTAATCTGAGCGCAGAAGAACAATCAGGTAGTTTGATTGTATAAAAAAGAAAAAAAGACGTCAAACAGTAAAATTATACAAAATAAATGTCTTCTAGGTTCTTCGATTTCAATAAGAGTTCGAAAACCAGAGTTGCTCCTATTCAGTGATCTCAGTGCCAGTAACGCCCATGCAATTTTACTGCAAGCGGAATTGATGATCGAATCTAGTTGCCACAAAGGATTGTCATCAATTGTCTGCACGTTGTCGGATGTTCGAGCCAAAAGCAAAAGTCAACAAAGATACCTGCGACAATCTCCTCACTGGCTTTTGCTTCCTTGTGATGTCGAAATCTGTAGAAAAGAGAAAATACAAGATGTACAAATCAGTGCAATTGTGAGCTCGATTGATCTACATCTCTCTGTTGGCACCATCTGCACTTTCACGGAGGTAAATTAAACATTTAAATTACTATGTATAAATATTATACATATCGATAAATAAATAAATCATTTTTATTACAAATAAGTATTAATTCACTTAAATTATTTGGAATAATTATATTATTTAAGACTTTTAATTAAATAAAAATCAATTTCTTTTAGATCATTAGCGACGCTTTAAGCTTCTTTAAAAGGTCTGATTACCAATTAGCCTCTCACACTATAACTCGAGATTTCAATTCACACAATGATCTTTGGTCACCAAAATCTGTGTCCCACATTCCTTATAAGGAAACTAAAAAGGGTGTGTTCTCTACTTTTATAAACCAACAAAAATTTATAACGCATTTTCTGATTTAAAAAAAAATCCTGCTTAATATCAATTGCAATTTTCAGCAGATTTCTCGAGCCACTCTATAGCTTCTTCTGAATGTGATAGTCAAGTAAGAGTTTTCGAACTGAAACCTGTATCGATCCATGTGCAATTGGAAATGGAGGAAACTGAGGAACGTATTTCGATAATAAAAGGGGAATCAGAAATCAGTGGAATTATCAACGACTGGGACAGCAACAATTTCCAGATGCAATCTAGTTTGAAGCTTTATGTTTATTGTTATAATGTTAATACCAAGACTTGGGAACCTTTCATTGGCCTCTGCCCGGGAAATAACGGTCATTATTTACCATGGACTGTGACATTCAAAGTAAATATATATTTATTTTTAATTAAAATATGTAATTTTCTTTTTTAGAAGAAATAAATTATTTCGATTAAATAACTCTTAATTTCTAGATGTACCAAGGTGAAGCTTATTCCTTGAGTTCTTGGCTAAATTACTCTCAGCAGCCGATAAGAAAAATTGTCCCGAAGAAGAGGAAACGGGAAATGGACAGCAGTGAAGATGAAACAAATGAGGATATGATTTTCATTCCTCCAAATCATGTAACACCTTCGAAAATTGCTGGTACGATCATTTAAACGAGATATTAGAGTTTATTTTTTTATTAAAATAGAAAAAAAATGACTATATCTTTCTTCCAGAAGTAAACTATAATTTCGAATGCGACGATTCGGATTCGGACAATAATAGCGATTCAGAGAACCTGGCAAAACCTTTCAGTCATATTTTTAATAAAGATATAAGTGATGAAGAAGGAAGCGGCGATTCTGATGATTCGAGTAAATGCGAGGACGAAGGCTTAGAGTTTACGCCAGAATGTCTCGCAAAACCGAGTAATTGTTTCAAAATACATACACTAAATTCGAAATCTAATCTCAAAATTTAACAGTTTCATTTTACACTTTTCGGTGTATTATAATTCTATTTAAAAAGCCGCGAGTACGGCTGCAGAAGAAAAAAGAAAATAAAAACTTAATTACAATATTTGTGTTCAGTAAAATGAAGAAATCAAACACTTTGATATTAGAACTTGAATTCAACTTTCAAAGTAAATAAAAAGGGGAATACTTAAAAATATACAGGCGAAGACTATAATGAAGTTTGATATTAATATTTCGTAAAAACGTTTCATTAAACGCATTTTGCAGGTAATACTGTCATTGAGACACCAATAAAGAAGAACGCTCGCGCCACTTATTTTATTATTATTGCAAAAGATAGAGTAGATTTCACAGTCTCGTCTAATACAATCGCAATGATGGAAATGATTTACAGTATATATGCAAAGAGGAAGTGCGATATTCCAATAGTAGTCACAAAAAGTGGGAAGCTTAATTTACAGAATAACATAGGACATGCAAGTACAATAGAATTTTTTATAAAAGAAGAGGTGAGTGCAGATTACTGTTTATGAAAAACTAATTGACAGTAGATTCAATTTATAAATCTATTAAAATTAAACATAGATCAATAATTTTTTTATATTGATGTTTTTATTAGGGAAGTTCTGAAAATCAAGCACGCCTAATAGCTGCAAAAAGTTTCCACGAGACTAATTCTCCACCGAGCATTCCAAGCAGCCCGGAAAATGAACCTTTTTCTGCAACCATAAGCCCCACAAATATTGTTAATATTGATTGTGAACTTTCCGATAAAAACGGAATCTCTCAGGATCGCAATTTAGAAATATTTTCACCATTTGCCAATGAATCTTTAGTTAATATTTACAAGAAAATAACATCTGAACGTCTTCGGATTATGGTTGAAGGTATGTTAATTTTCTTTCTTTATACAATACAATTTTTAATGAATGAAATTTAAATAAATTTCAATTTTCAGGATTTGATGACGTGCAAATTTATTGTCCAAGGAGAAGGGGATGCAATCAAGTAGCTTTACACCCTTTGAAAAATGGAATTCGCTATCATCTAATTGTAGAAATGATGATTGATACTCATCTTCACAGAACTATTTCAGTGCGTTCACCTCTTCAGGTAAAAAAAAGTTGTTCCAGGATTAATTCAAATATGCGCTAAAAACTTAAAAAATTTAATTTGTTCTTAAAATCGGCCATTATCGGGCTTTAATATATCGAATTCGCCAAAAAAAAAAAATAAAAAAATATCAATTCAAATCAAAAAAAAAATCAACATTTAAATATTTTTTTCAGATCCATAATGAAACAGCCTTCGCAATAGGCCTATACTACAAAAAGCAATTAGCCGAGAAGCTACAAATAGCGCACACTGCAGGAGGGAAGGCTTTGAATCCATTTGATGACAATATAAGAATGACAATTATCGAACCAGATAAAACCTATAATGTTCCTTTATTTATTGCTTATCACTTTCCAATATACGTGTTACCTGCATATCTAGAGTAAGTACTATTTTTCTATTTTAGGCTTCAAACAAAAGAATATAAGTAAGCACTGTGATGTGAAAAATTAATACTCTCTTTTGTTTTTTTTTTAACTGTAATTTCAGTGTTAGGAACTACGAAGTTAGTGAGGAAGGACTTTGTTGGAGGGAATTGAGTGATAATTTGTATGTTCCTAAAGATATTTATTGTAAAGAAAAGGAAAACGACTCTTCGGTTGTATTTGGAGTAAAGGTAATTTGCTCAAAGCAACAAACGGCAAGTCACACAAATAGTCAAGTTCCAGAGTACCTGATACGAATGTTACCGCCTCTTATATTCGAGAATAAGTTGCCTTTTGTAATAGATATAAGCATACCATGTGTTGACTACGAAATGAGAATTGAACCAGGAGAGAGGACTAGCGTTTATTGTATAAAGTGTAACAGTGCTAAACAGATTATTTTTAAGGTATGTCTCTGAAAACAATCTCTTTATTGAAAATTTAATCGTTTCATTTTACTCAAGAAGTATGTGTACTAAAATTAGACACTTTTTCGCTTTAGACGCATATTTCTATTTGAAAAATATGAATCATCACTTACAGAGATATAAAATATCTAAATTGTAATATTTTATCTCTTTATACTATAATCATCAATTTCAATTTTTAAGATTCAAAACTACTTGGACACACAGTGGAGGGGAACGTTTCAACTAACGTCCAGTTTAGAGAAGAAGTGTGTAAAAATGTTTAGTGATAGTGAATCAGATTTTACGAAACCCTTTTTGCTGTGCGTTGAACTAAATAGACTTACAAATTGGGTTGTTGTTATTTATGCACAATTCTGGATTGTAAATAAGACTGGCCTACCTCTCAGTATCAGGGTAAGTTTAAAATAAAAATTCTTTAACAGTTTCATCATCCTGAATACACATTTGACAATTTTCATTACATCAAATTTTATAGATTTCAGAATTTCATATACATATATCTGTGTTAATTTTAAATTATTTTATTTGATTTTTCTCTATAGGAATCACAGACGAATGTGATGTACGAAATTCCAGAAAACGAACTCGTCGTTTTCTCCCAAAAAGAGAAGAGAAGAAAACGAATGATAAAACTGAAAGCCCAACAATCGGGATGGTCTCCATCGTTTAATCTGGATGGAATAAGTTCAATGTCTTTAATCCTTTGCAGAGATATCGAGAGACGAAGAAAGTATCGAATCCTCTCAGAAAGTTTAATTTCTAACTTAGCACCCGTTTTTACGAAGATCGTCACCTTTTTACCCTATTTTTTCGTCAGTAACAAAACGAAAAAGGCTTTGAGGTTCATGGAAGAAAATGAGGAGGCTGATTTGTGGAACGATTTGCTTCCTGGACAAGAAATGGCTTTTTGGCCCTATACAGAGTCTATGAAAATGCGAGTCAAGTGGAAGAACAGTCAACTAGTTTCTCAACATTTTGATATGATTGTAGTTGGAAAAACTGTTCTTAGAATAGATAACGGGGTTGGTATCATGCAAGCAAATTTCATGCAAATTTCATGCAAATTTCCACGTTTTCAGTAAAAAGTAGATTTCATTTTGTTTGCGTTGTAAACTGAAAATTTCACTTATGAAAGCCTTTTTAATATTTATATTAATTTTAGACGGCCTTGTCTGTTCATATCGATGGAGGAAGCAGTTCCCCTTTCAACATAACATTTGAAAAGTTCCAAGACGGAGACGCTCCTGTTAGAATTGACAATCTCTGTAATGATTTGTTCCTAAAAATCAACCAAATAAACTTAGGACAAGCGACGCTTCTAAATCCTTTACAAAATTTAATCTACACGTGGGATGATCCAACAAGAGACAGAATGCTTATTTGGAACGTCTACAACAGTAAAACAAAAGGATATTTAGCTCAGTTCGCGAAGGTATTTATTATAGGTTCTTCTACTGCTATAAAAGCAGAAATTGTGCAAAAATAATAAAAATAAATAAAAATCGTGTTATCTACTATTATTTTAGGACGGGTATGGGGAAGAAACTGTTCTTTTACGAACTTTGAAGCGCTCTTCTACTTCACTTTCAAAGAAACTCATCGTATTAGAAGAAAAAGCATTAATTTTGGGAGGTAGCAGCAATGAGGATACAGACAGCGATGCCGAAATTGATTTGTTAAAGGTGGATCAAGTACAAAATAGTAAATCTATTGTCTATTGGGTGAGCTATATGGAAGGAGAACAGCGAGTTTTAATGTTTACACAAGATGAAAGTATTTTTCGAAAAGTAAGAAGCGTTGTTGACCCAGAGATCAGCGAGAAGGAAGTTTTCTTCGCCATTTCTGGAATTGGTCTCAGTCTTGTGAGTTACATATGTAAATCTTACTTTTCAATTATATTTTATATGTATATATATATATATATTTGAATCAATCACTCACTTTATTAATTTGAGTTCTTGCTATCGAAAACTTTTATACATATTTCATTCTCTTTATAATATATATGTATGTATCTATGTATGTATGTACAATACTCATTTGTCTGTATAAAAACCGAGGAGTTAATAACTCTTAAATTATCAATATTATTTTTCTTTAAAAGAATAATGTACGCAACTTGTAAAAATAATTTTTCTTCAAAGGTGGCAAATTCGAACGAGGAATGCAGAGAACTTGCATACGCCAGTATAATGGATTCTGCAGCCCATTGGGAGGTCCTTGACGGGAAAAAGTGGAAATCCCTGACACTCGAAATAAGCGCCTGGATTGAAAATAAATATATCAGTAGCGCAAAGCAAGTCCAATTTGAAAACTTTATCGACGTGAGTTTAAATTTGTAATATGTGTATCATATGTACCTATATTCCTTCTACCCTAACCCTTTAACTCATTTCTCATTTATGAGTTCAGATTTTACCTTTCTTTTTTCATAATTGCAGATTGATCTTTCAAAAATGTACATGAACAAGCCCTTTTTTGGCGAACTTCGAAGAACGTACTCTCCAGGAATTTGGCTGCATTATAGAAATTCCGCGACCTTCACCTATTTTCAAGGAAATTTTCACAGAATGCAGGTACAAATCTTGAAAATAAGATATGTATAAATGCATAATTAAAAGAAGACAAAAATGTATCTGGCTATAAAAAAATTACATATTAAACATTTTTTTTATATACATTATAGATAGATAATCAACTGCAACAAGTCTCGTTTCCAGTGATGTTGCACACAACATTGCAAAAGTCTCTGACACATGTAATGGAGAACCGAAAGCTAAAACACTTTGTGGAGTTTTGTTGTTTGAAACAATATAAAACTACATGTAAAGTTTTTAAGTATGTGAATAAAATTTTTTTTATAGTTAAACTAAAAACCTTACACCTTTTAGGAAAATGTACTGTGGAAAATGTACGGATGAAACAAACTTATGGGATAGTCACATGCGGTAGAGTATGAGAATAAGAACATTTTCCTAAAAGGTGTAAATGCAGATTTAAGGCCAATCATAAACTCAATAAAAGTTTATAATAACAATATCTGTAAAATGCAAAAAAAAAATAATGTACCCTTTCCTTTCAGAGAAGTAAGTTTAATTGTTAGAGAATTCAGCTTGAATCTACAAGAGGACTTTTTGATATGCTTGATAAATAATCTGTTTCCAAAGAGATTGGAAACGAAACATTCTATTGCTGTTAGATTGCGAAAGGATCTCACCACTATTCACGTAACTCCTTTTTATACCGAAGAAAAGGTTAGAATATTTTGATTATATGTATATCTATTTAGAAATCATACAACCAAATTGTTTTTAAGATTGTTTTTCGGGCTCTAGTTCCAAACTCAAGATTATTCACTTTCTCCTTTTTATTCAACGAATATTATTAGAAACCGATAAGTACTTATTTTATTCGCTCTACAAAATATACATTTTCTATATTGCAGAACTGGGAAAAACAAAAGAGTGATATTATTGAGCATCTCTACATTTCACCGATTACAATACATCTCAAGCTCTTAGCGAACGCAAATAGTATAAATGTCAATCAATCTAATGAAGTGTCTGAATACTGTACTTTTGTGAGGTGCATGTATGATTATGCTTGCAGAGGAGCTTTCGAGAAAAGTGCAGAATTTAGGTTTACTTCTTCAAAATGTTGATATTCAAAGTACTTTTCTGTGACAGAAAAAAAAAACGTTTTAAATTTATTTTTCAGATTGCCAGCCTATGAAACTGACTGTCTGAAAATAAATAACAAGAAATGCTTTTTGAATATCTGGCATTATTATACTGGAAAAATCTTGCAACAATTCAATGTCCTAATACTGTCAGTTACTGTCTTAGGAAACCCGTACGGATATAATTTTAAATCATCCGAAGAAAGGAGCGACGAATCCAATTCGGTGAGTAACCTTCCCAAAGAATTTAACTTAAAAACCTGTACCACTTAAGAGGTTTCTTATTTTTAAAGATAATGATTTGCGAGGACGAATTCGCAGAAAAATTAAGCTACGATATTTCGTGCCTTCTGGGATATTCTACTTTGGATACAATGCAGACTACTCATTTTACTTTCCAGGATGCAGAAAGCAACGATCTTTCCGTGAAGGTAAGAATTTTCAATTTTATATGATATGATTTAAAAAAGCCGTTATATTTTTAATGTCGATTCTTATGGGATTTTGTGTATATATTTTATGTTCTAAAACGTCTCACAATATGAAGATTTGATGAAAATTGTGAAAGTAATTTTTCACATAAAATAACGTTTTTCTTTTTTTTTTTTTTTGTTTTGACCTTGCCGATGTTATTTGTGCCTATTTTCGTAAATATAGGCAGCGAGTCAAAATTGAGAGTAAACGCTATTCGGAACAACTTGTCCAATATTTTATAGATTTAGTGGTCATCTTTTCTGAAATAAAAAAAAAATCTTGTAGGAATTGCATTAAAAATTTATTATGATGATTCTCCTAATAAGAAAATCTAAATTTTTAATAATGTACGTTTAATTAAAGACAGTGAATTCGTACGTGGAAAATATAGAGGAGTCATTGCCGGTACTTTTGATCAACAATTCCTTCTCTGTCGATATGGAACTGCAGCTTTCAGGCTTAATCATAAAGCCAACGGACAGTGAGTAATATTTTAAATGGTAAAAATTTTCGATGCTAAATTTTTTCTCGTCATTGTAACATTTCAGATGCTCATCAAGAGGAGTTAAGGTACTTTTTTAAATCAGTTGGGAAAGGTTTACGAAGGCTTACAAAAAAAGAAGGCAAGGCTTTCCAAACTTATCCAGGACTAATCACGGATACTATTAAAAGGTATTTTTAATTATTATACAAATTTATATCTTATCGACCGTTATCAAAGTTATGTCTATTAATTTTTGTTTCAGAGCTCAGGAAATAGGCTACAAATTTGTTGCCAGGGCGCGTTTACCACGATACATCGATCCTTATTCGGTAATTAGAATTAAAACAATTCTGATTTAGATTCTTATGCAATTTTGCCCAGTCATAATATCGTGAATTTCAAATGAAATCTTGAATAATTTAAAAATGAACACAACTTACATTTTTTAGGGCGTTGAACTCTACTCATTACACAAAGCGAAGGGCTTACATTTACTGAATGTAATAAATAAAAACTGTTACTCTCGTAAAGACTCTTACTGGGCACATTCAGCACTTTCTAACGATGGAAAGCACGTCGCCCTCGTATCTTTAAGGTAATTCCATTTTTCTACTGAAAAATAGTTTAATTTAATACCTATTATCAACATCATTCACTATTTATTAAAAATACTTTGTTACTTTTTAAATCGTTCTGTAGGCACAAAATTTAAAGACGTAATTAGAATGCCTTGAGAATGTTATTTAGCTTGACTTAGGACATTTTGTGCCCACTCGCGGTACTTTTTCTTCCCCAATTTGGCTTTATTTATTTTTCTAAAATAATTTTTGTCAAGAGAGAGGAGGTAGACTTTTCTAAGAAAAATTAGTGTAACAAAATGTTTGGAAAATCTTTTAGGAAAATATTTCTGATTGAACACAAAAGTATAGGGGCACCTTGGACTGTAGAATGGAGCATTGATATCAATCAACTTTCCGAACCACCTATTGTTAATGGCAACAAACTTGCACTTCACATTAATAAGGTATGATTTAATTAAATACACATACATATATGTAAAAATTAAGCTGCGAAGCTTAAATACATATACAAATATTTGACGAAATTTCTACAAAAATATTTTCAAATTTTACAATTACATAAAGTATTAGTTTTGTTTATATTTTTCTTCTTCAATCTAATCAAATTTTTTCATAAAAATCAATTAAAGGACCAACAATAAAACACTTTTCAAAGTGAGTTATAACGCTACTTCTTTAATTTTTGTAAAACAATCAAAAGTGGAAGATTTATTTTTGAAGGTAAATGACCAAAGTTCAGCATTAATTATATTTTATGCAGCAAATTTACACATTACTTACAATTATTTCTTAAATAACTATCTACAAATTAAAGAATTAAGTTTCCACAGCGGAAATTCGAAAATAACAACAAAAATTAAACTTGGTGCGTTGTTGCCATAAAGCTGAGAAATTAAAATACTTTTAAAAACGCGTTGGAGTAAAAAACGTTATTTACCTCAAAAGAGAAGAAAACAAGATTAAGAAACGTATTTGCGAAGAAGTAAAATTTCTATAAATATCGATTTGAATAACTGTAAAATATTATTAGTTTTTTTTCAGTGATTATTTTTAAATTAGTACTTCACTCTAATTTAAATTCACTGGTGGCCACTAAAAATGTAGTAATAATAATTCAAGCTTTGCATGCTGAGCATTTTTTAATCTTTATTTAATATTTTCAACTAAAAATTGCAACTACCGGATTTAATTTTTTTCTAGAACATGGAAAAAAACTCGATGGTTGTGACAACCACTTAAATAGTAAAACATCGTATGTAGAACTACTAATTTATGGTTGCTAAAACCATATATGTAATTGTGGCGACTATTGTGAAATAATAATAATAATTGTTATTATTATTATGATTATTCATTCAATAGTTCATAGTTGTCACATAACTGTGGTTCATGCCATATAATAGTTGTGGTTGTGGAAACCACAAATTGTATGAGATGGCTGCATCATCTAAAAATAACTATAAAAATTCAAAACAATTGAATGTAGGTGGTTATAGTCAATCGAAAGTGTTCAATAAACTAAGATTGATTAACAATTAAAAATTCAAAAGATGTGAAGAGAATCGATTTTTATAGAGTCGTCACCATGAGACCATAAAATTCTCACCTTTTTGGCAATATGTACTTTGAATATAAAGAAAATAAAAATAAATCTCTAGTAAAATCACAATTAAATATAACTCTTCTGTCTCGGCACATCATTACATCCAGAACGAGAAGATGTCGTCTGTGGTCGATTGGTACTTGGAAAGTAAGGAAGTCGCAGTATTGGAGTGGCTGTGTCGCAAGATAAACATCGCCATGATCCTAAACATGGAGAGCAGTACTTGTCCTCGAAATGATGCATAAAATGTTAAAACTCAACTATGTCAGATTGATGTATATTTCAACTAATTCTCTACAATAAATCTTATTAAGAGACGATGTAAAGGAGAGACGATAATCTCCCTACAATTGCGTAATTTATTCGCTTTTTCCGAAGTTAGATTGCAGATCACTGGATAAAGTACGTCTAGTTTATTTCATAATTTATTTACAAAAAGTCTTAGTAAATTACACTTACAGGCATCTCCACTCGAACTAAAGTAAATAATTTAAGAGCTACACGTATTAAGATGTCTATAGAGTAGAATATTTTGGGTTTGGGGGAGAAGTCAAGTTCAGGGAAGTGCCCTTGTCATCCTTATTTTATACTTCTTGAGAAGCTTAAAAATTCTTCGACTAGAGTCGAATATAAGGATCGTCCGTTAAATCTTTTTCTATAGTCAAGGTAGTAAATCGATGAACTTACGTTATCGAGTAGATTTCCAGCTCCTATTTTTTTCTTTACAAAGTAGCATCGTTTGTACAATCGATGATAAATCAATGTTAATAGGAATCCCTCGACAAATTTACTTGAATTTAATTATTCATTTTGGAACACTTCACTTGTCTCGGAAATTTAATTAGTCCACTTTTTACACATCGAGACGCTCCCTCATCTTTTATCATCGCAGTTATCCATTTTGCTCGTATTAGCGCACGAGCAGGTTTAAAAAATCGCCTTTTTTCTTTTAAATAAAATAAAATATATGCATATGTATAAAGAACGGAAGGATTTCATTCTTTGCTAAAGTGCACGCGAATGACTATTCGTTATTTCGCTTAAGCTAGTGTCTGGTAAACCCTGTCCCCCTTCCCCATTCCACCCCCATCCCCACATTTCACGCACACCCAAGTGTCCGATCCCTCCCCACCCCCTCCCGGCCGAGCAACAACGTACGTATCAAACGAAACAAATTTTCACCCTTAAAAATCGTTTTCACCACATTCACCACATTCACCACACACATACACACACATACACACACACACACACACACACACTCTCTCTCTCTCACTCTTGGGTTCAATCTCTCTTTCTCTGCCTCTTGTATTCATTTTGCTAATTCTCATTTTCTCATTTAGCATTTGCTCGTATTTTCGATTCGCTTCTAGTTCTGTCTGTGCTTCTAAAGTCGAGACTTCCGTGGGTCTAATCCACGCACAATCGGTGCCACATTTCGACGGCACAAACCGAAAAAGATTCAATGGAAGTGTGTGTTATCTACAAAATACCTTAATTACTCGCTAATTACAGCACAAAAACATGCAAATATAAAAATTTGCATAATATTATCATATTTATATATATAATCGTCACCCACGATATAACACGTCGCACCATGCGTCGAGTTGATTTAATTGGTGGCTTCTTTTATATATTATTATGCAGCTGCTGTTTTTCACGAATGCTCTCTCTCTCTCTCGCGCTCTCTCTCTCGCTCTCTCTCTCTCGCTCTCTCTCTCGCTCGCTCTTTCCCCCCCCCCCTCTCTATCTTTCTATCTTCCATTCTTTTTAGCTATCTCCCCATTTTCCCTTCTTCCTCTCGTATATTTTTCGACTATTGAATATCTTACACTATCGATATTATTTCAATTCAAGATTGAAAGGTATACCAATGGCGCTAACCACACTGCGCTAACACCGATAATTAGCATTTTCTTATACTTGTTTAATATAAAACTACAACCGTGCCACCGTTTCATGTTCCTCGGTACCGAGCCGTTTTCTAAAAACAACACCCACGCTCGAGTTACGACGCGCTCCTGGAGCACTGGAACAGCACCCGCGCCACTATAGCCGCCACCTGCTGGTCAAGGATCTGACTCATCACAAGTGCCAGCAGACGCGACTCATGCTGCAATAGCAAAGTCCGGTTGTCGGGATGCCTCGCCAGATTCAGCAGGGTTCCCGCCGCACGCCGCAACATATCCAGACTTGTTCCCATGGATTCCGGGTTGTCTCGAAGAGCCGGTAATCCATGTTGGTTGGCCACTTGGAGGGCGCTGCTTTCCGCCTGTTCGATGAAAGCGACCAGTAGCGCTACACAAGGTGTTTGCAGAGCGATTGTACGCGCGACACCGCTGTCGGCCGCCGAGAGGAAGTGCAGAAGATTCACGCCAAACTCTCGCAAAACTTGTTCCTCACTCCGGCACAGAAGTCTCGTCAATACTGAACAGAGTCTCTGGAGTCTGGAGTAGGGTGGCGTGGCCACAACAAGGTCAACATTGCTTTCCGTAACACAAAGTTTACAAAGCGCTTCAAGTGCGAGCCTCTGCGGTGAGAGGGATGAATTGAGGCTTACAGTTGGGAAGGGATCCTGGCCATGAGCAGCTGGACACACTGCCCAATGCAATAAACCATCGAGAACGGGCCGCGAAATCTCCTCGGGATGCTGACTAAGGTCTAGGTGCCCAGCAATATTGGCTGACATTACAAGGACATTCTCTCTAATGTGATGTAGGAAATTCCACCACCACTCGCTTTCTCCTTGGAGACTGCTACATGAATCGGCAAAGTCTGCATCTTCTTCCCGGTCGTAGTTTCGAGTTTTTAACGTTCGGACCGGATGCTCGTGATGTAAAAGTAAAAGTTTTCCAAGAAGACTGAGGAAGGTGACGTTTTTGGCGAACTCGGTTTCGTTACCGGGAATGAAGGTTAGATTTCTGAGGATCGTCGAGAGGCAGACACACCGTTGTGCGAGGCTGTTCTGGGTTTCGGTGACGAGGTAAAGACTGGCCTCGTCCCTGGAGTAACTTTCGTCCTCGTAATCACTCATTCGTCTTCTCTTGAGCGTTCCGGCTGGATCTTTAATTTGCAATCTTGGTCCCTCCTTTTCTTCACTCGTAGCTGCTGCTTCCTCCTCAGGTTCCACTTTGGGTTCTCGCTTTTCAGAGTCCACAGTGCTCGTCGAGTCGCTGAGGCCATTTTGATTCGGAAGAGATTCCTCGTCCTCTTTGGGAAGCTCAACAAAGTGCTCGCCCACATTGTTGTTCGCTTTTGAGTCCACCTCGGACTCTTTCCTGGAACTGTCGTTTTTCTTCTCGAAGAGCTCCCGCGTTAGGTCATTCATCTCTACCGGTTCCTTTTTAATCCTGGAGAGAACGTCACTGATGGACTTGGTTTTCTTCTTCTTCTCCTGTTTACGCTCATTTGTGTCCTTGGGTTTGTCGCAAACGTCGTCAGGTTTCCTAACAGACTCAGAATTTTCGGGAAGAGACTCCGAGATTTTAATCTCGTCTTTTGAATCAACGTTTTCTACTTCTTTTTGTAGAAGAGGAGGCTTTTCGTCCCTTAGGTGATGTGCAAAAGGCACAGCACCTGTTTCCGATTGAAAACAGGTCACTATGTACTTGGTGGTGTTGCTGTCTACTTGCCAAGGTTCTGTGTCAGCTTCACAATCCAAATGATCCCAAGGCCTTCGACTATCCAACACAAAGATGTCGTCATCTCTGGGAACCATTTTTACTGGACGACCGCGTCTGGAAAGGAAGGTGTAGTTTGAGCAGGAGAGTAACTTGGTACGATCCTCTGGATCGATGGGTCGCGTCACCGCTCCGAGATCAACTTCCGGCCCATCCGTTCCTTGACCCCAATATCGCTCCTCTTCAGCTGTCGAAGACTCGAACATGTCAGAGAGCGAGCGCGAAAAGTGTTCTAATAAAACGTCTAGCATTCCCGGTAGATGTGTCAGTCCAAAGTAACTCACCTGAAATCGAAATTAACAAGAGTTTTAGTAAAGTATCTTCATTTGCAAATTATTTATATTTATTTTTTAATACTATTTATTGTAAAAATGTACAATTTTAGTTAGTCAGTGTTCGTAAATTGAAGCGTCGACTGTAAAAACGTTACATGTTGTCTAACTACGTGGGCCCAACTTTCTTTTGATTCTTTTCAAGTTTTTTTTTCTCACCACGGTAGTACCTCGATCGCTGTAAATGTTTTTAACCTTGGTTTTTATTAATTGAAAAATACAATTTATTTTACTGCTTGAATGCTGTCATAACAAAATATGGTTATTTAGATTGACATTTTAAATCTTAAAATGCATTTATCATAGAGCATGCTTGATAATTCTTCAACCAGTAGAACAAATTGTATTTTTAAATACAAATGTATTTAGCGATCGAGGTGTTACCATGGTGAGAAAGAAAACTTAGACCTATGAAAATAATCAAAAGAAAGTCGGACTCACGAAATTAGTCAACATGCTACGTTTTTACAATTACGAAAGGCTTCTAGAGGGAGAGGGGGGGGGGGGGAGTATACTTTGCGTTAGAAAAAAAAAAGTATTTAGCGGACGCTACCTCAACTAAACTGCAAAGCAATTAAAACTCATACTAAAGGGAAACTTACAGAAGAGTCGTCGAATAAAAGAATGTTTAAAACATCCAAAGCCCAGCAGCTTTCAGCAAGAAGTCCCGAACGCAACGCCATCATGATCCGCCAGGCTTCCACTGGCGCAACATCCGCGCGCGTTAACTTTCGTCGTTTGTACAATAATGGCGTGACTACTTCGACGCTGTCAGGAGGGAATGTCATTTCTCTTTTCGGTGCAGGTTGTTGGTTGAGCATGGGGTTCATGCCAAGCTGACTCTGTAAATTCAAAGACTATAATCAATGAATATTCATTCTTGCAATCAATAACATAACCTCGCACTCATTTAGAAAATTGATTAATTCAAAGTGTTGAACAATGTTACATTCTTAATAATAAAAATAAATTGACGAAATATTTATTGCATCAGTACCTGGTGAGGGCCAGGAGGTGGATATAAAGTTGACGGTTGATTTGAATAGTGACGTTCCCAAAGTGTTGGCGGATGAGATATGGGGATACTAGGTTGGGACGAGGGTCTAGCTGGTTGTTGGCTTCCCCATTGTTGATTACTAGTGATCCCTTGAACGCCAGCTGGTGGGGGAGGGCCAGTAGGAACCTGAGGTGGTGGAGGCTGCGGTTGTGGTTGTTGCGATGGAGGCTGGGGTTGTTGACTAGGATACTGAACTCTAGTGCCTGGATTGCCACTGTTATACTGATTCGTCGCACCTGGCCATCCTTAAAAAAATAAAGATACTTAATACAAAGAATATAGATGAAGAATTGCAAAGCTTGAATTGTTATGAATCATGCAACAACCCTATCAAGATTTTGGAATAGTATTCGTGTCTTTACCAGGGTAGGTTGGCCGTTGTTGATTATACTGAGCGTACTGCTGGTCTTTGGCAAAATCTGGATGACGTCTAGGTTGCTGAGGACCTGGTGGAGGCGGTGGCATATTTTTGTTAGTTGCGGTACCCGATGGATAAATTTGGCTTCCACCTGGTGCTCCGTATCCGGTCTGAGAAAGGAATTTGTGTTCGAAATTTGTAATTCATCAAGAGTGCTTAGAATTAATAGCTGCTGAAGGATTATCGCTTACCTGTTCTTGCCTATAATAATCCTGAGGGCACGAGTACGTCGAAGATGCAGGTGATTGTGCCGGAGAAGAGGGTTGACAAGAGGGTGGCTGTTGTGCATTTGGCGGATGGCCCTGCGGCGCCGAGGGATAATTACTATTCCTTGCGCCGGGCGGGGTTCCCGTTGGATAACTCGCCGGCTGTTGACTTCCAGCGTACCTATTGTACATGTCCTGACTACCGGCACTGTTTGGCGGCATGTTGCCTCCGGAGTATCCCCTGTGCGAAAGAAACCTTATTCTTTCGGAACACTCTAAGTTATTATCTTTGCACAAAGATTTCAACTCTTATTCAATAAAATGAAATTATCAAATTCAAAAACCAAAGATCAATTTTCAGGAGAGAAAAAAAAGTCTTTTCTGTGTGGAAAAGCTGAGGGTAGATTTTTTTTTGAGCTTAGATGTAGGCTAATTATCATACTTTAATTAATTACACACGACTCTTCTAGTAGTCAACTAATCCAAAAAAAAGACCCTCTCACTACTCAATAAATTCCTCTCTCTAAAATGTCACGCAATGCATGCCTCGATGCATGCACAATGACTATGCGCCGTGGTTATCAAGTGTGATTTGACAGAGCTGCTAATTTTACGCTGTTGATTATTGGGAGGTTGTGACTATTGGGAGAGTCGAGTGTAGCACCTTTTCGTCAAATATAATCTAGACAATTTGCTGAATTACAAAATTTAAGGCTAAAGAGAAAGAGTTCAACAAACCTTTCAGAGTCCGGTACGTAAGGTGGATAATGCGAGCGGGGTGAGTATGGTTGATTAAACTCGCTCTGTTGCGACATTCCGCTACCTGGTGGTCTAATGTACTGATCCTGGGGATAGTTTTGGAAGGAACCAGCACTTTGGTAGTTACTCTGTTGCATCCCTGCAAACAAATAATAAAATAAATGTATTTAATATTAAATTCCATTTTTAAACATTGAATAAATATTAAAAATGAACGTTTGAAAATATCGAATTCAGAAAACATTACATGAAAGCAGATAAGATATCAACAAGTTCTATCAACATTGTTGAAGAAGTAAAACTGTAAAAGTGCCGACAACGACCAAAATGAAACAATAAATTTTTTAGGATAAAAATAAAAAACATATTCTAAGTAATGAAAAATGTTTATTCTGGGAATTGTACGGTTTTCATACTTGTTATTGTTATTAAAGCAACAAATACTTGTATTACATTAAAATAAAACTTGAGAATAACGGTTGTTCCGATTCTGTGTATTGTGGAAGGTAAAGTTCGTTACAAGAAATTATTTTACATATTTCATTAAAAAACATGATGATAGCTTACTATATTGAGAATAACTAAAAATTCTTCAATATCCCTTGAAATTTTTAAATCTGCTGTACACTCAATATTCGAGTGATCAATGTTTCGAGTTTTTCTGACTTGCGATGACCCTGATATTTAAAAATATTTGACACTCCAATATTTACTCACCTTGATGAGGCGACGGCGCGCTGCTTTGGCTAGGAGGCCTCGGCGGTGGCGGTGTGTACTCTCCACCGGGACCACCTGGTGCGCCGCTCGCATAACTACCCTGGTAACTACCATAACCGTCCATAGACGCGCCACTCGAGCCAGCAGCTGGAAAAGAGTCTTGGGAGTTGGAAGACCCTAAGGAAAACAAACAATATCATTATGATGAAAACTGTCACCGCTCGACTTGTTGCCGAAAATTCTGAATGATAACTTTCAGCCTCGAAGTCTGCGTTGACCTACCTGGAGAAGGTACGGAAGCTGTACCTTTGGATCCTTTTTTCTTGGAACCAGCCTCCACCTGATTAATAATCGGCTGGGGATCAACGCCTCCTCGGTCAAAGTGGCATTCGAATGGAAGCAAATGCTTTGTGTAATGTTTACGTAACGTATAAGCAGCACTGCTGCTCGCACCAATCCCAAGAAGACCTGCGATGTCCTTCCAAGTTTTGTTTTTTGTCACCTGCGAAAGCGAACTTTGATTCTACAATCTGTTCAAATTTATCCAACTCTTACAAAAAGAGACAAACTGTGAAAAGATGTAGACTTTTTTCACATACAAAACACAGAGGAAAGCTTCTATTGAATCAACATACAAATGTGAGCATTTAAGACAAATTTAAATTAACATTTAAATGTCTTGGATCCATCTTAACATTCAATATCTTCATTTTACTTAAAAAATATTATAATTAGATAGTTTTTCGCTCCACAGGGGTACTCATTTTTTAAATTGAATTATGGGTACAGAGCTAAAAAATTCTTAGCTTGCACACTTTTTTGTAAAATGAAAAGATTCAATTTTGAGGTTAGTTTTCAAATTCTTCGTTCTATGCAAAAAGTATTTAATTTACATAACAATTTTTTTACTCCATATGCAAAATTATATTTGGAAAAAAAAAAAAAAAGGGGGTACGCTATAAAACGAAAAATAATCCACTTTTAATATTTATTAAGTAAAATGAAGAGATCAAATTTCAAGTTTAAAACTTGGAATTAATAAAAAAAATGATAAATAAATCAAGTGTATCACTAAAAACGCTAAAAACTAATAAAGTAAATGAAAAGTCAAATTAAAATTGAATTGCAAATGTATAAAAAATTGTTAAAATTCAATGATAAAACATTACAATACATGCATTCAAAAAAAAAAATAAGTTTCGTGTGAAATAAGTACATCTAATTTACCAGTATTACAAGGTATTATTACTTTTGTATCTTCTCTCAAAAATAGAATAATTCCATATAGCACCAGGGTTCCTAGAGGAATTTCTTTTCAAAATATGACGAACGACTACTTAGAGAAAGAATTATTATGCGACTTGACGATACGGACATCACAAAAGGAAACACTTCGGGTGACATCAAAGTACTAATCATGCACAATCGTGCACAAACAAAGAACACTGATCAGCGTGTAACAAGAGGCATCGTGAACTATTCTAGTGCAGTTTTGGACGTGAAACTTAAGCATTTACTATAGCAAAACTCGCTTTGACGCAAATTATTCGAAAATGTCTAAATAAAGCTGTAATTAGATCGGTTTTCAATCCAAACTACAAACTGGAAACATTCAAACTACTAAAAGCCAAATAAAATACTGAGATTCAAATTAGCACAATAACTTAATTTATAATAGTCTACTATTTATTCAATAATACAAAAAAAAAAAGAAAAAAAAACGCTCAGAATCTAACTTAAATTCTGCTTAACATTATAAAATAACTTTCAAATGTTAGAAATTTCATATCTTTAAGAATGGTTTGCCAAGCCTTTAGAACTGAACAATTTTGAGATTTAAAGGTATTGAGTCCATATTCTAACCTCAAAATTCGATTTCTTTATTTTACTTAATAAATAAAATATTAGAATTAGGTATTCTTTCGTTCAATAGCGCTACTCTCTTTTGAAAATAGAAGTTTCTTTGCACAACAATAAATATTTAATTACAATATTTATTAAGTAAAATGAGGAAGTCGAATTTTAAGTATTAAAATTATAGTTTCACCACCACCCTTAATTCCAATTAAGGGGTTACATTACCCAGCTTTCTTTGCGAATTTTTTTCTCGAGTTATATGTGGTGGATAAAAAAAATTTGAGGGTTTTATTACAAATATATTAAAGTTCTCAATAATATTTTTTATTTATGTATTAACAAAATGGCGTCGTGGCCGTATAAGAAACGAAAAAAAAAATTTTTTGGAGGATGAAATCGGTGTGCAGCATATCCCGCTCAATTTTGTCCCATTGACTTGAAATTTTAATCGCAACTTCTTAGATAGATTTTCTGTCGAAGTACCCAGGATTTTAAATTTTGTTTGAAAATTCACAAACTTGTACGAGTTAAAATTTTTGTTTTCATTTTTTAGCAAAAAATCGACTTTAAATTGTTCACTACAAACGTAATAATTTATCAATCATAAAAATTGTGTGTACTTCGACAGGAAATCTATGTAAGAAGTTGCGATTAAAATTTCAAGTCAATCGGACAAAAATTGAGGGAGATATGCTGCATACCGATTTCATCCTCCAAAAATTTTTTTTTCGTTTTTTATACGACCACGACGCCATTTTGTTTAAATACATAAATAAAAAATATTGTTGAGATCTTTAATATATGTGTAATAAAGCCCTAAAATTTTTTTTTATCCACCACATACAACTCGAGAAAAAAATTCACAAAGAAAAGCTTCTTTTTTCGACGCGCCTGCGTATTCTAACCCCTTAATGATCTTTAAAGAACAGTAAAATATCACTTGTTTCTCTTATTTTTCGTAAGATTTTCTCTCCTGTTTCAATTAACGTTTAGAGTGTTGGATTCAAATTCTAGCCTCAAAATTTGATCTTATTTTACATTATAAATATTATATGTAATTAGAAATTAGAAATATTTTAACCCAGTAGTGAAACTCATTTTTTAAATAAAATTGTGCGTATAGAGCGACAACAAATATAATTTAAATACTTTTATATTCTAAAATAAAGTATATAAATATATAGAATGTAGAGATATCAAATTCCAATATCTATTAAGGAAATTGGTGAGACTTAATTTTGTGGTTAGAGTTTGGATCAACATCGAAATGTAAGCGAAAAAAAAGAATTGATTTTACACAAAAAATTAAAGAGCAAGGCTTATTTTGTTTTCCGAGTGAAAATTCTTGTTTCACAAATTTACTAGATTTAAAATAGATGAAACGGCAAAAGCTCACGATGTACCTCTGAATGCGTGTAAGATGAAAAAACCAGTACATAGACAAAAAAAAAAAAAAAAAAAAAAAAACGATAAGACACCGAGGGCTAGATGGAACTACACTGCACCTTGCATACCTCCATGAAGCCCCCCCTCTCCTTCACGTAGAGGTATAAACGAAACAAATCGAGGGGGTTCTTGGAGATGGTGGGACAACTGGTGATTGGCGACCTCTTTTCTTCCATGAAAGTAACCAGCTTATCCAACCATGTTCTTCGCTCTATCGAGTCGTCCATTTCGTACAATTTCGCTAAACTATCAGGTTTCTGCAAAGTAAATAAATTGTTAATCATCGTCCTTTTTCCAGAGAAAGCGCTTTGCTAAGCAACTTTAAAGGGAGCTTAAATTTATTTCATGCAGGAAAAGAAGTAAAAGGGGTTACTAAGCAGTGAAAATATCTTACGAAATCGAAATTATTTGTGACTGTAAAAAGCGATTGAAAGAAGGTGTTGCACAATTTGACAATCAAAAAAAGAGAAAATTGTGATACCTTCTTAACTGTTTTAAAACCGTCCAGTTAAAAAAAAGTGTAACCATTTATAAGCGTTTAATTCGACCTCTTCATCTCACATACTTAATAAATTACAAAATTGGACATTTTTTGAGTAACAGTTCTACTTAAAAAATTAATACAGCTACAGTGTAAAAAAATTTCTACTTATAATATTTGTAAAGTACAATGACGAGATCGAATTTACAGATTAGATACTATAATAATATTGAAAAATTGCATTGGTTTCAATCATCCAATAATCCTATCGTAGTCACAATGAAGGATGCATCATTTAATAGAATTAATATGTTTTTACACAATAAAATATTAATTAATTTTAAAAAAGTTTGGGAAAATCAAAGCTGCTAGCCAGCGTAAATTCTAGCGAGAGGTTGTACATAAAAAAAAACAATAACCTTAGATCTGTAAGGGTCTTGAGGCACATGACTGTTAAACACCTGTAAAAAACGGAAAAAAATGAGAAATTTAGGTGATTATAAAACAGTACTGATTTAAATATTTTAGGATTATCCAACAATATTATTTTTTAATTTTGAAGAGCACAACAGTGCTAGATATGTTTCTTTTTGTAATTCAAAATGCGTAATTTAATGCAGAGTTCGATGACTTTCGTCTAAAATTACAAAATGTGTCAGTCATAAAGTTTTGGATCATATTGTATGGGTCATTTCTCTTTAAGCCATTACACGTCTTGATCTTGCAAAATGATTTTTACTCTGAAAGTTGGACGACCCTAAAGTGTCTCCACGAATGATCAGTACCCGAAACACACACTAACTCATGTAAAAAGTATGACATGCGTGTATAAATTTAAAATTGAGAAATTTCTCTAATTAAATTGAAAGGTACGTACAGGACTTGCAGGTGTGCGCGGCCAGCCTGGACTATTCATGTCCGGATATTCCTCATGAATAGAATTGATGCTTGCGGCACCAGGAGATGGAACTGTGCTTTGCGGCGTGGTTGGATGACTGTGATATCCACCTAGCATCTCTTTTCGGACCTTTGGTGTAAAAGCTGGGTCTTCTCCAGATGCTGCATTGAAAAATTGAAATAAAAAAGGTGCTTACATTTAAATTGCTGTGATTGCATTAGTTGATGTATAATTCAATATAATACTGTCTTGTAAAGATGTTCCGCTTCACAGAAACCATTAAAAATTGAATTCGAGCATTTCATTTTGCAAAAAAAAGTATTAAAGGTAGACATTTTTTCGTTCTATAGATGGTTACTCTATTTTTAAAATGAATAGCATTATAAAGTGTAAAATATCTAATTATGTTTATTGAGCAAAATGAGAAAATTGATTTTTCAGATAGAACTTGAATCCATCACCTTTAAAAGAAAAACAGTTTATCTACGAAACGTAATTCATGAATTTTCATAATGAATTTGAGAATAATAGAAGTGTTATTTGAAAATTTTTTTCTCAAACCGCTCTTGACTAGAGTTACGCTAGCGTTTCTCTCATCCCTCGAGGTTCTTATAAAAACTGAGTGATAGGGGCACTAGTATAAAACTAAATTATTTGAGAATAAGGTCGTTTCTCTACTTACAATTAGGCATATGTTTTTTCCATCGAAACTTTCATCTAAAGTGTTGTGAGTAGTAATTGCAAGGCTTGACATTTACTTCAGTACAAAAATATACTTAAGGGCATGTGATACTTTAACATAAGAGCAAATTGGTATAACTAATTTGCTCTTATGGTAAAGTATCACATGCCCTTAAAATAAACGTATTGATAAAAAATTTGAAGAAATACTGACCAGCCGATGCATTCGATAACGTGGATTGCTGGGAACCTTCGTCCAGGGAAGTGCCATCGGGACCTGTCGTTATCACAGATGTTACAGTTCCGCTTGAAGTTGATGTCACATTAATAGATGTAGTACCTATAGAAAAAAATTAATAAATATGCAACCAAAAAAAGGATTTAAAGGCGTGTAGTAATTACCATATGAGCAAATTTAAATAACCTCGTTTTTTTCAAAAAGAATAATACATTCTCTCCGATGAGAAGGTGAAAAATTGCGAGAAAAAAAACCGGCTTATCTAAATTTACTCATATAGTAAGTAACGCATACCCTTAAATATATTTAGAATAGAAAGAATAAATATTATTTGTTTATCTAAATTGAAAACGTTCAGAATCGTATTGAATAAAAAAAAAAAAGAGTATTCACAAAGTCGCTCGCGTACAATTCGAAACATGCGTACCCTAAACTTTATTTATAACTTTTCGCTGAAAATTTAGGTATGTACATCGATATTTTATAAAAATTTCATATTAGTTAAGACTCGAATGTAAAGCAAAGTAGGATATTTAAGATATTTTTTCCTTGAAACAGTAAAGGAGTTACAGGGGTTACAGGTTAGAAATTTAAGGTTAGGAAGTCGGACTACTTATCCAAAATGTAGTAACTACTTTTCTTACTGGTGACAGTAGCATTAAAAAATTTTGAAAAATCTTAAGGACTTGTGATACTTTACCACAAATTAGTTATACCAATTATACATTCACCATAATAAATATTTATAGTAAATAAGAATCAACAAACCTTCGCCTCGTATAGACGAAGTTTTACTGAATCATATTAGCTAAAAATATTTATTATTATTAATGTATATAATTGATATAACTAATTTGCTCTTATGGTAAAGTATCACTTGCCCTTAATGTATTTAAGCTTTCAGCGGGGAGTCTATATAAAAAAAAAAAAAAAAAAATTGAGTATAAGAATTTACCTGAGGCAGTGGTGGTAATGCCACTGTCGTTCGACGTTTCCGTAGTGAGATCGGCAGAACTATGGCTGGTGGGAGTAGGTGCGGGTGCGGGATGCGAATTCGGAGTAGTACTCGGCGGTGGCATAGGGCTTCCCTCATGGTTAAGCGGAGGTGTGGCTGAAGGGGGATGCGGATGTGGCACTGCTGCATTTGGTGGTGGCTGGTTGCTTACGTGGTTCGGGGAAGGTGCCGGTGGTCCCATAGAACTTGTCGGTGGGCCCATATTACCTATGCCTGTGATTCCTGGAGCACCTGGGGGTACCATACTTCCAGCTCCACTTGTACCGTAGACTTGAGGCGGTCCGGGACTCGGGGGCATGCCAGGTGACACGCTATTGAATCCCATTTTATGCTGCAATACAATACCGGAGAACGTAAAACATGTATCCAAGTTCCAAGTTCGAATTTAAATATAGTCACTTTAACAAATGTTTTTAACCATTACTTGACATACTGGAGTGCATCGTACCCCAGCAACAAAAATTTGTTATAGCAAATAAATTATTGATTATTTCAACTTGACAATTTTTTTTAGAACTTCTTATGACCTTAAATTTTTAAGTTATATAGGTTATATGGACAAAAAGTAAAATTAACTAAAGTAAAAAAATTGAAATAAAAAATGAAATTAAGAAAAGTGGGCTTGGGGTGATTTTTACTCTAGAGTGTCAAGGAAGGGTTAACAAGGTTCAATTCCTGGGATCTCAAAATTTTTTATTTGGACTAAATTGATTGCTTGGTTCCGTTGAGGTTGAGATGGTTGAGATAAGCGAATAATTAATTTTTAAAAACAAGTGAAGGTAGATGATTGAATTTCAATGTCTTGCTCTAATGCTCTTATCTTCATCTGTTGTCAGTTTATTTACCTTGTCAATCTGATAAATAATTTAGGAGACAAATTTGTGTAGTGTTGAGGTTTTTTTTTAAGAAAGCAAACCTTACCTTAGATAGCACCGGGCCTGTTAAAAAAAAAAAAAAAACAATTTTACAAAATGCAGAAAATTTACCGTATAAGGGGGGTATTGCACCATGTTGTTGGATCTAGCAGGTTGGTATTGATTGTTTGGCGGCGGTTGCGAGTTTGTAGGTGGCGGGTAACCCTGTGGAAACTGCATGTGCGGCCGAGGAGGCGGATAAGTACCCTGGCCAGGATAACCACCAGGTGGATTCCCGGCAGCTCCACCCGCTGCGTATCCCATTCCACTACCCATTGGGTTAATACCGCCAAGCCCGGTTGGCCCAGGTCCAGGTTGAACTACACCAGGACCGCTGCTATTCATTTTGTAACTGTGCATGTGCGGTGAGGGACCTAAGGGTTGTTGATATCCTCCTGACAAAGAATAAACCAAATTAATGATTATTGGTGCGAGATTTAATAAAATGGTGATAGCGGAAGATTAGTTTCAACTTTAATACCTTGAGTTGCCATGGGGGAGTGACTCATTCGTGCTGGTCCACTTCCATCTGACTGACTGCTTGACGGCCGTGGAGGCATCTGAACGTTTTGCTGACCTGCAGATAATCAAATAATTAATAGAGAGAGATCATTCAAAATAAAGTAATTGCACTAACTTTTATTTATTTATTCAAATTACTTGATTTGTTCAAAAATTTTAGACGAAAGAGAAAGTGTATACTGACCAACAGCAGGGGACATCGAGCGAGAACCTGTGGACCCTGTAGGCGAAGGGGTAGGCCTCATCCCCTGTGAGTTTGGAGTTCCTGGACCAGCAGGTCCATTCGAACTATCGTTACTATTTTGGCCAGATAATTCCTGAAATTTAAAAAAATCACTGTAGTCTTGAAGAAAATAACGTTTCTATCGGAATAAATTTCAGGATCAAAATGAAGTTCGTTCAATCTTTTGAGGCTGTCAGCAATCATTTTTAATTTTATAATGAATTTTATTTTTCGTTCAGGATGTCGATTCACAAGACGATTTAAGATTCCAGGTCAAAGTATAATTTTTCAGGCATTTATGGCATTTCGAAAATCAACTGATATTTAAATAATTGCATGTATAATAATTTGTATTGCAATTAGTTCTTGATAAAAAAAATTCTCGCCTTAGAAATAAAAAGATTTAGGAACATTTTACATTTTTAGGGCGTTCTAAAAACATTTAGAAGTAGGTTTTAATTAAGTTATGTAATATAAACAAGTCATATTATAAATTAGACTTTTTTTCTATGTGGAAGTGATAAATTTTTATACAAAAAAAAAATTTCAAAAAAAAAAAAATTTCTAAAAATTTCTAAAATTTTCTTTTTTTTTTAAAAAAAAAAAAAAAAAAGAATATCTATAATTAAGATTTGTGGAGACATTGAAAAACTGTTTTTGAAACATAGATGAATAAATGATAGAACTGTGTATGTAGCAAGAGAAAAATTTCCCTCCTGTTATAAAATGCAGTACCTGCAGAATTGTAGCATGTGAAGAAGTTATTTGATAGTCACAGCATTTTAACTTGAGTTAATGACTGACAATTATTCTCTAAATTAAAACAAGTATGTTTTATAAATTAATCTTCTGAAATGTAAATTTAAAAAAAAATTTTTTAAATCTTCAGCAAAATAAAATTTTTTTTTTGTTACTGAACTAGACCATTTACCTTCGTCTGTACTAAACTGTGGTAAATGGCCTAGTTTTAGTAAAAAATATTTTATATAGCGAATGTAAAGTTGGCAAAACTTAATTTGCTCTTATGGTAGTTACAACATGCTCTCAATTGTTTTATATATAAATGATGAAATTTTAAGCACCCCTATTGCATTATGAAAGTTCTATAGGGGTTACGATAATAATGTTTAAAATGTGAATGTATTTAATAGTACTAAAAGTCATAAGTGCGTCTCTGGAATTCGTAAGGATTTTTTAAGTACTGTATCAGACTATGTATCTATTATTTTTTTAATATCTTAATTTGAAAAATATACATCTAGTTAATAAAAATGTTGTAAATAAAAGCACAAAACAAAAATTAGGGAATTTTAGTGAAGTATATATATATATTTTTTTTTTCACATCAAGTTCGTATCTACATTATTACTGGCTTTATGCCCATGCATTTCAGTTACCACAAACCCTAATAATAATGCATGTATGTAGATACAAAATCGTTTTAAAAAATAGTATCGTGTATAAAATTCTAAATTACCAATGAAAATGTATCCTTAACCTCAAAATGAAAAAAAAAATATATTTAATTTCCCTAATTAAAAAATGTCTTAGATTTTTCAAAAGAATATTTTCTCTGACTGAAGTGAAGGGATAATGCATATAAATAGTTTTTGTGGAGCCAGTATCTGAATTATATAAAAACTAAAAGTTTTTAAACGGGGATAGGAAGAGGTGAAATCGTGACGAGTGAAAATACAGCAATATTGACGTAAAGGAGCGAACACTGTGGATACGTACTAGGACTTGCTAGGACTCAACTGATATGGTCCGATGGTTGAGAGGAATATCCTATCCTAGGTAGAATATGATCCCATAAGTTTACTCGATGCATCCCGACCACGAGAATAATACACAACACGCGTCATATACGATTTTACACGCGCTTGATGCTTACGGTTAGGTGTATGCGTGCATGTTGGCTCGCACACTTCTCAACTATGGGACGTCGCGGTTATATACACACTGAAAAAAAAACCACTACAGCACTAGCAGTACACTACGCCCATCGGCCACGATCACACATTTCCGAAAACATTTTTCTGGCGACCTATCGAAGAGAACGTGGAGAAATTTATGTCCGTTGGGCAATCAAGAACGTCCTTATTCAACGGCGCGAATGAGCCGATTCGATGCTCTTTCAGCATTTTTCATCGTCGTTTCGACGCTCATCGGCTCGAATCCCACTTGTGCGCGAGCAGAGTCACTTTAGATTCACTACAGGATATTGAGTTGCACTGTACTTGCACAGTCCGAGGAATGTGAAAGATTGTCGCGGTAATTCTTGAAATGAAGATTTTTTCGAATTTAAGGAAATTGATTTGAAGGAAATCAAACCGAGCTTGATGATCGACGTCTCTTTTCGTCGGGTTTCGGGATTTCGCGTCTACACAGCAGCTCAGCCTGCTGCTCAGCTCAGCGTTCTTTCGTGGCGCGGCAAGCGTTCGGCCATTTCCGTCGTCGAACGTCGAAGCTCGGCTCGGCTCTCGCAGCAGCAGTAGATACTTGCGTGCGTGTTTCATATGCATACACATACATATCGAAAATTCCGACCGCGTACATTTCAAAAGTAGTGAGTAGCCGTCGCCGCGTCGTGCCCTTCGCAACTCCCGGGTCGATTTTATATTTTCGAAATTCCTATACAAATATTGCTCAATTGTCTCGCTTTTAATACATCTTGATTCACAAATCAATTCAATCTATTTCAGATTTCGACTGACCACGTATTCTAAATTTATGATACCATGTTCAGTACTCTAAATCACGACAAAATTATAGTTTATTGTTGTTTTGCTTAAAATTTCTCCAACTTTACGTTCGCAATAATACATTTTTTTTTTTCACTAAAACTAGGCCATTTACCTGCGTCTCTATGCGAAATGGAGGTGCGTACAATATGTAAATGGCCTAGAAAAAGACATTTACATATTAGTGTGAATGAAAAGTTGATAATTGCGGTATCTGAAAATACGTACATGATTTTAAATTTACAATTGCCTAGTTTTAGGAAAAAATATTTCTTTTGCGAACGTAAAGTCGGGGAAACTAAATTTACTCTTATGATTATTTCCAGATTTTTCCTGCGACAAAAAGTGAAAGTTTAATGTAAAAAACCTAAATTTTAGGTTAAGTTTGTAATTTGATAATTAGAAACATTTTTCTTAGTGATATAAGTATGCATTCAGCGAGACATGACAATATAACCTTGAAATTCAATTTGTAATTTGGATCGAATTTCATTTCAGTGCATGAATAAAGTCAAGAAACAAATAAGTATTAGGAATCACAAAACATTTCTTCTTGTGTCGAATCCCGCCAAAAGAAGAGAAAAACATTATAGTTAACAGTTGACGAAATATAGTGCAGCATGATCTGATTGGAAGTATAAATTTAAACAACAATGTGCTCCATATGGAGTAAGTTGCCCAAAGAATTTATAAAATATAAAGCAAGGGCAACTCAGCGAAATCACGCAATAAAAACGACGCTCGATCCATTTGAACAAACTATATAACAAAACTGACAAATCTAAACTCCTGCTAAGAAGCAAAATTTATCTACAATCTACAGCACAAACAGTGGCGCCTTCGCAGCTGATCACGTGACTGCGTTTTACACGAGTCGTAAAATGTCTCGAAAAGTGTCACGTTGTCACGTGCTGGAAAGCCGAGACCTCGCAACAGAATATCACGTTTAGAAGGCAAAGAAAACGAGGAAAAACTTTCTATAACTGACGCAATTTTCTGACATGGATATACATTTTAACATTTAACTCTATCTTCTTTTTAATAACAATTTATTTTTAAAAAAAATGTTAATTCCTTCCCGAATTCGAATATGGATTTATATCATATTTTCTGATACTTTTTTTATTCCCTCGAAACTGGCCAAATGCCTCATTTTACAAATTCTTATCTACCAAGTCGTTCCACCAGCTCTGCTGCGTTGTAATCAGCTCTAATTCCATAAAAACGAAAAACTATCTACTAATTATTATATTATCTCTTAACAATTATTCTATTTGATTTCCAGTATGATCGGAACATTGAATTTTTAGTCATGATTCGCATTACATGTATATATACTGAATGCTGTGACTCGTTCTACGAACATCTAAATGCCTGCGCTTCAAACTACATATAATAGCCGTGCAAATAATCGTGACAGCAGAAATCACACGAAACAGCATCTGCAGTTGCTTCTATTCTTCTATTTTCTATTGTTTTTTTGTCAAGTACGATTGTGGCCAAAGAGAATTTACTATGTACTTGAATGGAATGTTACATTGAACAACGATGCTATGGTACATGACGTTTTGAAGGCAGCGAGCGAATGCAGTATGTACCTTATACTATGCATGTATGCACAGCTTAACAGCATATTCACAGCAAAATGTGCCAATTGCTAAACTGAATATAGCCGAAGGAGCCAATGAAAGGTCGCATGAAGTGGGGGAAACGCCACAACTCTTTCCCCACTGCAGCCAATTGAACAGAATCGCGCGCAATCGCTTCGCCAAAACACAAATGCAGAGCCGGCTACAAGAATTTATGTGCCCCAGGTGAAAAAGAATTTACTGAAAGAAAAAACTTGAACCGCACGCTAGTTGAATGAAGGATTCAAGTTTACACTGTTCAAAATTTATATTGTACACTGAAAACTGTGTATAGATATAGTAGGCCGATTTTTCAAAACAAATAAACCCGAAAGAAATAGCCCGATTAATAAATTCAGACAGTTAAATCTCGGACACCCTGTATAATTAAAATTAGTAAATACCAGTTTTGATACTAAAACATAATTATTGAAATGAATAATATCATGATGGTTTTGTTTTCTTCTGACCAATAAATTGCGCCTGTACATATATTATTTTATTTTGCTGGCAAAAATCAGTTTTCAGTTTCAAGTTAACAATTTAAAACAGAGTAGGCATATTGATTTGAAAATAGTAAAATACATATGCATACGTCATAAAGAACCCTATTTCATTTAGAGTGTAATTTCACAATGAATATAATGGAATTAAATCGTTATGTAATTTTACAATATATGCTTTATACAATGAAAAAAATTATAATTCTTGAAAAATTCCGAAAGTCGTATACATAAAGTCAGGGATATGACAAGAGTTTCATACGCAATGATAGAAACTTACGTTCAAATTGAATTCGAATCTTAATCAAATCGATCCTGTTATCAATCGAATCCTGTATACTAACTGCGTATAAACTTGAGACCGAGAAAGTGTAGTCTAAGGTCCCCTTAAGTCTTAACATATAGTCATTAGGACACTAATTACATATGTTTTAAGTTTAAAACGATAAAACTGAAATAGCAGAACTGATCTTTATGCTGAAAATAAAATCTGGTGAATAAGTTATATGCCCTAAATTATCTTTCAGTTAACTACCATCTCGTTTAGACCTAAAATAAAGAATTAATCATTATGAATACCTCCAAATAACGTAAATTCATATTCAGTTTGTGTAAAAAGTGTGTCAGCTCTAAAATTCGAATTGATCAGAATAATTCTTAAAGCCATATCGCATTTTGTACATTCTTTTATAATTTTATCATTACAACTGTCAGTTTATTTTTGATGGAATGTATGTTAATCAGTTGGGAGAAAACTGCTATAGGTAAAATCCAAGATTTTTAATACACTTTGAGTATGTTGAAATTATATTAATTCCGCGCCATTTTGATAAAAATAAGATTTTTTTACCGCCTAGTATAGAAAACATAAGCTTTTACATTAATATTGTGTCTTATATGAACCTAATCTATCGCAGAATCACATAAGCTGGAGATTTCTCATCGAAAATATGTATAGAATAAATCTTCGTTGTGTCGATAAAAATAAAAGATTCGGGTCTTACCGGCGTTTAATATTTATAAATTAATTTGGAAGCTGAATAAATTAGATGCAGTCACATAGAAAGAAAACTAATGAAACGCGGGCAAGGTAGTGTTAGGAGCTGCAGTTCCTTTGTAGCAGGCTAGGTATACTATACGTATGTATAACAAATCGCTCCGCCGAACAAGTCTGCCAATGAAATCACCCCATTTCAAACATCACAGCTGACTACTACGTAAGTCAGGATGCTGTACCTGTACAGTATATGTATTCGAATTCGTCATGTATTTCTTAACATTTCATATGTATTAGGATTTTACATTAAATACGTGCAAAAATCTAATGACAAATGTTAAGGTATACATGACGAATACTGTACTTCCGTAATATTTTGCCATGTTTCTTTGTATTTCTTTCTAATTTTACAATTTATAAAATATGTAAAACAATATTATGTTTTCGAGAAATAAATAAATAAATAAATGCTATTACGAAGCACTATCTATATCACAATAACAACAACAACAACAACTTACGTAATAAATGATATTGATAGGAGTTTTTTTATATTAATATGTTTTTTTGGGATTGGTATCACAGCTTTTTAAAATTTTGTTTTTTAAATTATTCAATAGTTTATATTTAAATTAAATTTTGCAAATTTTATACGAATTTGACTCTCATTAAATTAAAGAATTTTTTGATGACACCACTTCTGTATATTATCAGTCTATTTAGGTATTTTTTCACAAACGCTCACATGATTCAAGAGTGGCGCATATTCTCTTCCTTAAAATAATAGTGAGAAAGGGCCCACTTGGCAGACGTGTGAAATGAAAAACACCATAAGTATGTATTTTTTGATACCCCTGAATTGTGGAATCCTAGGGTTTGGTACGCTTGCGCCGGCCCTTAATTCGACCATGGTGGTACCAACGTTGCCTGCTATGCCAATGCTGCTGCTGGCCAATGCTGCCAGCTCTCTCTTGCCCTCGCAGAAGAGTAGCGAGGGGAACAGTCTGGGGCTCCCGCGGCCGCGCGACTCGCCCCCTAATCGATTCCCCTACCTTTCGTCCCACCATCCGCCCTCAAAGCAATCACTCCTCCTTCCCTTTTTCCCATTCTCACCCGATCAAAATCTTCCCATTTCTTCTTCTCTTACTCTCTATTCTGCTCTATTCTTCATTCTTCATTTTCAGCCTTTTTCTCTTGCGACAGAAGAAATTAATATTTTCAAATGCCAGCTAAGAAAATTGCTTCTTATTCAACTCAAGAACGTCACATTTCGTTTATTACCTCTAAAAAAGTTCTTCCCATTTTCATAATAATTCAGGATAATCCACTTAGTGAATCGCTCTCCTTTAGGTTCTTTAGGTTTAAAATACATATACATATATAAGCCATATAAAAATATGGATTGTTCACTCGGTGGAACTTCTGCGGCCTAATTTATCGTGTCAATTGTGAATATTTATTGTTTATAGTACTGCTCTCTACATTTTACAGGATTGCGAGACTGTTATTACAGTATTTTAATGCCTGTAATGCATTCATGAGCGATCTCGAGCGCCGTCGATGCATCGCATTACTCTTAATTTCATATCTTAAAAATAAAAAAAAAACATTTTACGCTTTAAAAAAGGGGATCGAATTTTCAGTTTTTGAAAAAATAGTTATAACCATTTGATAGATCATGAATGAATTTCTTAAAAACATGTATAGGACAAAATTTTATTTATTCTATACGAAAGGAGTTTAGGACATTTGAAAGAAGGGCTACCAGCACAAAATCCAAAAATTCACCCTTCTCTACTTTGGTCATTTTTATCAAATCGAAAAAAAAATTTTCCTGTAAAATAGTACTACCTATTAGAACTACCTAACAGTTCCAAGTAATTTTTCAGAGTGAGTACTCTTGAGAACAAATTCTCGATGAATACTAATTTTGGGCAAAAAATGTGTTTATATCTACTTTTCGCATTAGAAAAGTTTGAAAGCCTAATTTGGAAGAAAAAAGCTCTTCTATAATGTACATATCAATATTTTAAGCAAGTTATAAGTGTACTTATTTATATTTTTAATTTTAATTAAGTGTCATGGCCATGCGCCTTCTGAGAACGAACGCATGCTAACCTTAGTCCTTACATGCGTTTTAGGCGATTTTGGACAGGTCTTGAATCTAATGCAACGATTACCAATACCAGGCACGATAAGAGCTTGCATGTGTGTGAGGAAGGAACACAATCGTTTCCGCCACTACTTGGTACTTGTTTCTATTTAACCGTGACATGGAAACGTAATACGTATTTCATATTAAAAAAAAAAGGTTCAAGAATTATTTAAACGCATTTTAAAACAAATGTTTTTCAATTAGTATGTGTTTTCAAATCTGTAAGACTTTTATATTTAACAGTTTGAAAATCCAATTTCTTTCACTTTACCTTTGTTTCTCATGAAGTTATGGAGAAAATAAATTTTAATGTTAAATATCTGAAATTAAAAAATACTCACCCCTGAATCAATTCCTTGAGTATTTGGAGTTGTTGATCGTTGCTGCATGCTGTGGAAATTCTAGAACAGATATAGAAAAAAAATTTCAAGCTCTTATTGTAAACAATTTTTGAGTAAACACTTGTAATTCACGATTATTTCTTGCTAACAGTTAAAATATACTAAGATCATATGTTACAATAAATGTACAAACAAATTCAGATTATCCCGGGTTTTTTTTTCAATTTTTTTTTTACTTCAAAAAAATAGTAGTACACAAAGTTAATAATGTGAACACGGAGCAGAGTTACCGATCTGACAACGCTGACACGGAGTCTGTGCACTATTATTTTTATTATTATTATTATTATTATTGAAAAAGTAAAAATGATGGGAAAAAAATTCGGGTAATCTAAATTTGCTCGAATGATAAGTAACGTATACCCTTAAGACTTAAGGGAATGTGTTAATTACCATAAGAGCAAATTTAGTTTTGCCAACTTTACACTCACACTAATAAATATTTTTTACTAGAACTAGGCCACATACGTCAATTTCGTACAGATGGAGGTAAATGGCGTAGTTTTAGTGAAAAATATTTATCAAAACAAACTTAAAGTTGGCAAAACTAAACTGCTCTTATGATAAAGTGTCATTTGGATATAATTAATTGAATTAGTACTTGTTTTATTTTATTTAAAGTAAAATGCGAAATTGATACAATTTCAAGTATTTGTTCAACGTATAAAGGTATATGAGAGAAAATACAATTCGTCCTTTAATTTCGGAAAAGCAGAATTTTAAAAATTATAAAGGTCTCATCTTATAATTAATTTCTTAAAATGTTAAAATTAAGTATAAAATATAATATAAAGACATACCTGTGGCTGACCAGTCGCCTGTGGTTGCGGCGACGCAGAAGGAGGTGGTGCTGGAGATTGAGAAAGAGCACGTTGTGGAGACTGGCTAGAGGGGCTGGTTTGATTTGACGGTGGAGGAGGCGGATTTGGCGGTCCACCTTGATTCCAACCTCGTTGATCCGAATATATACTTGAAGGGTGTCCACCTTGTGTAGCATAAGAATTGATCTGTAAAGAATGAAATGTAATTAGTATCTCTCTTTAAGAAGACCCTAAAACTTTAAATTTGATAAATGTAAGTTGTAATATTTTTTTTTGTTTTCGTATTTCGTTACCTGGTGATGACTATAAGGCGAGTGAGGTCTCGCTGGAGATGAGTAGCGCTGCGTATATGGTTGATATGGCATTGGTGTTGGGGAACTTGGACCTCCAGGACCGGGATGCAGTCGTGGCGAACCCTGAGAAACATAGAGAAATAAGTTGTAATTCATTAAGAAAAAAATACTATTATTTATAATATGTAATAGAAAGCCTATTGTTTAATTAACCATTTAATTAATCATTAAAAAATTCTGCTTCTCTATTAGTTATCGATCCTCTTTCTACGAAGTTGGTTTTTAAGCAATTTCATGCAACTTAACTAGTTTTCCATAAATTGTAATGAAGAATTTTTTGAATAAATATATATATATATATATA